>VDFB02372898.1:0-21062 GCA_007258455.2 Sequoia sempervirens | reverse complement strand
CTCTTTCAGAGTAATACCAAAAATGATGAACTTAGTCCAACTTGGGAACAAATTCTTGAATCCTTGAATGATAAACTTATTATCTTAAAGATGTTTATGATGTCTATTGCATATAGTAGTCATAATTGTATTATGAAAGGACAAGCTATTCCTATCCCACATCATTCCTTCCATAAAATTATGCAAAGTTGGCATACCTTGAGTTAAAGTAGCACAAGAATTATATGATATAAGTTGATTAAAAGTGAGCACACATATTGTGTTTAGGTATAAGATGTAGTTATGGTCAAATCATCTAGCCCTTCTTGATAAATAGCAGTATCCATTGTGTTAGAGTTAGGCTAAGTAAATTAGGTTGGAGTTGCTTTAGATTGTACCACTTATAATGATCGACATATTATTTGATGTTTTCCTAAGAAAAATAAATAATGAATTCTTAAGTGGTATGATTCATGGTGGTGTCAATGATTTCATATTGCATAGCTAAATTAATATGAACAAGATCAAATAATGGTTGGAGTATATTTGTATTAAATATGACGTCTAAACCCAAATACTTTAGAATATTGAGAATAAATGCATTCTCATTAGATTCATACAGAATGATGTAAGTACAATAGTTTAGTGGTTTGGTCTTTTAGTGAGTACCACAAAACCATTATTTTTATAAGATACAACCCACAATTGTTATCAATTTGAAGTTTGTGTGGTGCATGATTGAAGATATGATACTCTTTGTATTTTTTTGTTGATGTTGAATAATTTGTTGGACCTATTGATGAAGGTCTTAGATGCATTGGATGAATAATTGTGTTATCTCCACTTCTCATTACTATGTATCTAATTTAAGAGTAGAATGTGCATAGTAGGATATGTCAAGGAGTGTGATTGTTTAGATTCTAAGACAAGTTTAGAAAGGAATATGCCCCATTGAACTGTGTGGACCTCTACTATGAGAATATTCAACATATTGTAGGTTGCAATCTCATGTGTTGATGAGAATTATTATGAGTGTATAGGAGGTGAAACATTGTGTAATAACCTTTGTTTGTAGGTGAAAGGTTGAGGATTGGTCCAGTTATGTATCTAAATTTGTCAAAAAAATTCTAGAAAGTTGTACAAATATTGGGTCATAGTCAAAGACAATGGATGTTAGGATCATAAAGTGAAGCCATACATGGTTGAAGAATATACACAAAGTATTTGACATTGTGATGGTGCTCTTGTAAGTGACCATGCTATCCATTTTTGAGAATCTATCAACCACTACAAATAAAGTTATTTTGGCATCTAGTAGTTGGAAAATTGCTAAGGAAATCCATGTTGATTGATCCTAAGGGTGTTGAAGTACTAGTAACGAGTGTAAATTCCAATAATATTATTTTTATGATTTTTAATATAGCATGGTATGCATGACTTTGATGTGGCACCCATTTTTTATGCATATGTGATGCTAGTGTTATAGCATGGCAAGAATCATGTTGATTCTAAAAGGTCAAATCATTTTTTAATAACATGACTCATAGATTGGATATTACTAGGGAATTATTAGAGGAAAATAAAGATGTACAAGATTATATAGAATCCCATTGGAAATGTAAAGTTTCCTATAAGAAATCCTTGCATGAGAAATTCAAATGGATACATAAAATTTGTCTATCATATTATTTAGTGATCCCTAGTTAGATAAATTGTGTCCATGTGATTCCAACATCATGGTGAGTGTATGGAAAAGGGAATATCTAAGGAAATTAGTTATCTTATTGTAACACCACTTCTTATGCTTGATTATGAAGTAAAATTATTGTAGGTGGTTCATCCAATTTATATGTGACACAATTTTTTATCTTGATTTGGGTGTATAGGAATTAAATTGGTTGAATGTTAGAAAGTAAAATGGTCCTTTGTCAATAGTATAATGGAACCATCCACTTAATATCACATGATATAGTAAATATTTTATAGTGATAGGTGACAAGATGACCATGTTATAACATTGTAGTTCCTAGTGAATAGTTTTGGTATATCTATTTATATCTCAAAAGGGTGAGTGATGTTTGGTAGGGATAGAGATAGAGTGGATAAAAGGTGTTATTTTAGTTTTCCAAAGGAATGGTTCCTTGACCCACATAATCTAGTTTAGGGGCCAATGACATGTGGGAACCTAATGATAAATATTTAGTAAAAATTGCCATGTCTAAGAAAGCTATGCAATCCTATGTACAGTTATGGGAATGTCTAGTCTTTAATTAATTTAATATTTTTAAAATTAAATAGAATTCTAAAATGGTTAATGAAATAACGAAGGCATTACATTTTCATGAATCATGCTGCCAAAAGTGCATTTACCAACCTAAGACATGTTTTGTATGTCTTCTTTCCAAGTCTTGTTGAAGATAAATTTTCCATTCAAATAGATGATTATTAAGGATTTTGTGAAATTATGACATCATTCATCACATGCACAACAATTTTGTAGGAGTATTATTTAAATAAAATGCATAACTACCCACCTGTATAAACCTTACATTTTGAATTATTTATTGCAAATATATTCTTCTACTAAAATAAATTGATGTTATGTTGATTTAAGGTAAATTTTGGTGAAACAATGTGCCCCACATAGCTATTCCAAGAGGTAATTAATGAGTTAAATTAGCAATAATTATTCTTTATCAATACATTTTTTACTTTTTCATACTGTAGTGCAGAAAAATGTACACCTTTACATTTTCACACTATGTTTGTGTCCCCTTAATTAATTGTACTTAATTAAGCCTTTAATTGGAATAATTAAGCATTCACAAGCGTAATTAATTTCATTTTCCAAAAGGGAAACCCACATTTAATTAATTCCTACACTTAATTACAGATCTTGGAAAATGTGTGTCCTAGGCGAATAGGTCCTTGTTAAGTCTCAGGATCTATTTTTCAATGTGTTTTTAGTGGAATTTTTATGACCTTAATTCAAGTTGCAAAGGTTGGCTTGTGATGTTTAATTGTTAGATAATTAAGGAAACAACTATAAATGCAAGGTCTTTTTATCAATTCAAATCTAATAATTAAGAAGAAACATTAAGGCAACTTTGACAAGAGAAAATATTATTTTCAAGAGCATTGAAGAGCATATTTATCAGTCATCTACATAAGCATTCAAGATCCTATCATGATGTCAAGATTTATGTGTGTTCATGCATTTTTTTGGAGCTAACATTGTGATGTAGGTTTTAAGTTTCAAGCAAGCATTCAAGCATCAATATCTATCAAGCAATCAAGTCATTTCATGCAAGATCCAATCCTTAGAGAGGTGTGTTAGACTTCACTCCTTTAATGGAAGCCATTAAAGGGTTTGGTGAGGTGTAACAAGCTTTGTTCATTCATCATTTCCTTCATTTTTTTTAAATTATTCATTATCAAGGTTTAATTACCAAACTAGGCTTCGACCAAGGAAAACCCTTATACACCAAAAACAAAAAATTTCTCCTCTTTATGTGTCTGCAGATTTGCAGGTGAAGACAGATTGAAATTGGATCAAAAGTGCAATTTCAAAAAGTTGACAAAGTTGTCAAGACACAGAAACTCACCTACAAGTTGTATTTCTATCTTTCCAACAGTCAAACCTTGGGGAATCAAAAGCTTAGATCAGGGATCTGAGGATTGCAAAAAAAAATTTAGAGCCTTGTATAGAAACCCATTCACCCTTGGACGAATATGTCCTTCAACAAAGTGTGAAACCCACTTTTGGAGCCAGGTAAACACCATCCTAACCTTCTCAGATTTGTTGGTTAATGGTTATTTATGTTAGTGCTATCATAATATTTTGTGTTTCAAGTGTTAGATCTCATAGGCTTGATTGTTAATGCACTTTTATTCTTCTCCCAAAACTATTGTTTAGTCATTTTTGTCATAAGGAAGTTAGGGTAGCATAGTGTCCAAACCTAGGGTTGACTCACCTTGAGGTTTGTAAGTCAATTCTAACTATTTTTGGCACTATCCCTCTTCCTAATGAACATGAGAAAGGTGGGTTTATGATTAGGTGGACACCCCCTTTTTCCTTTTGGCATAGGTCCCTTATTTTTTAGGTCTACCTATTTCTCCCCCCCCCTTTTCCCTACATTTTATTTTGGTGAACCCAACCTTGTACATCTTAAATTCTAATTTGGAGACATTCAAAACCCTAGATCTATATTTAGTGTGTTTTGAATTAGTGTGCTTTGCATTGGATTTAGGGTTTAATTTTGCATGTTTGCATCATTTAAATTTATAAAAAATTTAAAAAATTGCACTAATTTTGCACACATCTTCCATTGTAGTTGCATCAAAAGTGTCTTTTAGTCATTTAGATTCAAATTCAATTTAAAATTGCATTCCAAAAGTTGTCACTTTTCTCACTATTTGCACTTGCATTAGGACACCTAAAACCAATGATTTTTTTAGTGGCTAATATTCGCCAAAATTGGCTAATAGTTCGGGCTATAAAGTGACTTGAATCACCACATTTTAACCAAAAATTATTATATTCTTATTTAAATCGCCAAAGAATTTATTTTATTGGAAATTTTAACTCAAAAAAAATTCAAAATATTTGATACATGATTAGATTAGATTCGCCTAAATTTTTATAAATTATAGTAGAGATCTATATTAATTCACCAATAGTATATTAGAATTATTAGTTGCTTTAGGGCCATATTTCCAATCTTTAGTTTCCACCATTTATTTGTAATCTAATCTAATGGCCTTTGTTATATTTTGTGAGGTAAAATATACCTGTGATATGTAATGCTCATGGGATTGCAATTTTGGGCCGCATGAGCATAATAGATCATGGGTACATTTTACCTTACAAAATACAATGAGGGTTGTTATATCAACGATCCAAAAGAAACTTTGGGCCCCATGGGTATTACAGATAGCGAGTACATTTTACCTTTCAAAATATAATGACGGTCATTAAATTATATTTTAAGTCAATGGTGGAAAGTAAATATTATAGTCTACCCCTTAAACCCATTGATAATTTCTACCCTTTGGCCCCTACTTTTCCATAAGAAATATTTTTAGATTGGATGGATTCACCATCATAACTAATGCATTTTCCTATTATTTTTCAATATTCGCCAAAATTTTCTACAAAATTTTAGTGATGTAAAAAAATCACCAATAAAATTTTATTTTTTTTTAAAAAAAGGAAAGATTTGCTAATAGAAATTAATATTTTTCACCAAGATTTTATATCTTTTTTTGAGGGGGTTTTCTTAAAGTTATCACTGCCTAAAACTAGAAAAAATTGACACATAATTCACAGTCTGCAACCTGAAACAAAGAACTCAAACCTCAAACTAGAAACACGAACTTTAATTTTTCAACCCCCATACAAAGACACATTCACCCTTGGGAAAACCTATCCTTGTACAAGGGCTTTTTCAAATTTTTGGGCATCATTTTGTCTCTATTTTATCCATTTCATTTTGTTGTCAAATTTGTGTTTTAGTTTTAGAAAACAAAAAATTATATACTTTCTTGCATTAAGTTCAACTGGTCAAATTAAGTGCATTGTTTAAAATAAAAATTGGCATTAAAAAAACATCATTTTCATGTTTTTTCATAACATAATCAGTAAATTATCTTGTTTCAAAATTGAAAATTACAAAATCTTCTTACATACTTGCATTGTGATTCATACTTTTGGGTGTTTATTATACTTATCTAGTGCCCTCTCTCCAATTTTTGTGCACTTTGGTTTGGTGAGACTTTGTATGAGCTTCACAACCTGGTGTCCTATTGTCAATACTTTAGTGAGACGAAGTCTAAGACTCATGCCATCTCGTGATAGTACATTTGTTGTGGATCTTGAGTTTTCTAGCTCTTTCACTCATAGTGTTGACACTAGTCAACCCATTATGGACCATATCTTTGATACCACATTTCCCATGACTTTACCAAAAACCAATGTGACAGATGTTGATATAATGGTTGCTAATTTCCCTAAAGAAAAGATAAAACAAATGGATGAAGCCTTAGAAATTTTGAAAAACTTTGTGAGTGCTAAATACATTATTAGTATTGTGGTTCTTATCATAGATAACATGAGGAATATGCTTGATAATGAACAAGGAATAGAATTTTTGCATAGCCTAGCCCATATCACTGGCAATCATGTTCCTACAATGGCTAGTTGTGCTCAAACTTTGGGGTACACTCAAAGTCAAGGTGGAAATAAAATTCCTCTTTCTATAATTGTGGCATCTATTCCTACATACACTCATCGAACCATTACTACAACAAGGCAACCCACTAGCAATGCTAATACAACCTTAGGTATTTCCACTAGGAATCCCTTTAGCTTTGTGAATTCAAATATCATATATCCTAACCCATCACCTCTCACAAACTTGCAATTCACTTGTCCTCCCAACACCTATGCACCTCCACCTTATTCACCTCTATCTCAAAACACAACCAGTGATTATTTCCTTAACCAACTTTTGTAAATTTGTTCATCCCTCCAACAACAAATTTCAACATTAAACCAAAATCAAAATGGCCAACCCTCACAATATGTCAAAACAAACCCATTATCCTTGGAGATATGGATAGAGAAAATGCCACAAGGTATATAGATTCCCATATTTGAGAAATATGGTGGTAAAGGAGATCCTAGTAACCATGTCTCAGCATACACAGCCTTATGTAGTGACTTCATCAAGTTGAAGATAAGATCTTGGCTAAAAATTTCCCTAAGTCTTTGAAAGATGCAGCCTTGGAATATTTTTCTCTTTATCGAATAAATTAATTAGTTCATTCAATGAACTTTTTGATGCCTTAACCATTTCCAAGTTCACATTGCTCTCAAGATGACCTTATCTAATTTAATGAAGTGTAAACAAAAGGATGATGAAAAGATCACTGATTTTATAGCACGATACCGATTGCTTTACTCACAAATCAATATTAAGATTCTCAATGTCGATCTTCAAAGAATGTTCATTAAAAATTTATAAAATAAAATCCAAGACTAGCTTGGGATAGGGAAATTTCCCTCCTTTACACATTTATGCATGACTCTTCATGACTATCAAAATTCGGTTAGTCATAATGAAGTGAAAAATCCCCTAACTATCTTGAGAAATCTGAGTTTCTGCCCCATAACAATTTCCAACCATTCAAGAAACAAAATAAGAGCTTTCTACAAATCAACCCACCCAAAATAAGTCAACATGTTGAGTCTCAAATGGCTGCCATAAAAACAACAAATCCATATCAATTTAGAGAGCGTAATAGACAATTTACCTCATTACCCAATACCCTCCATTCTATCATGTTGCAAATTTTTGGTAAGAACCTAATTACCTTACCTCCAATTAGAAACCTTGATCTGACAAAGCCCTTACCTCTAAACTATAATTCCAATGCTTTTTTCCATTATCATTGATAAAATGTACATGATACATAACATTGTAAGCATCTTAAGCAAATTGTGCAAGACCCCATTGATTTGAATCACACCCAAATAGGTGGTGTTAACGATCTAGGAAATAAGTTTGTTTCCCCACCCAACCAAAATTTGCAATTTTTTACCAATCCCATGCCAAATCATAATATCTCTTTTGTGAAAGCTAATGACACCAAGAATGATGTGATCAATGTTGACATGACTGATGTTAGCATGAGTGATGGTGAGGATTATTCTATAGATACTATGGTTAACATCATTGGTGTTCAACCTCATAAGGGCCAAACCAACTCATCTATGAACATTACTTTCTCACAAAATGACATAATCAAACATGCCCCTGATGGTCCTCTTTACATAGCCAGAAGAATCAATGACAAACCTACTAATGGGATATTAATTGATCCCATGTGTGTAGAGAATGTGATCACAAAGGAATTCTTGTTTGTGCATGAACTTTATCAAGACTATTATGAAAAATCGAAAGCATGGATCAAAACACATAATGGTTTTTCTTGCCCTACGATAGGTTCAATCACTCTTCCTTTAAAATTTGGACTGAAACAATTGAATGTCTCATTCTCAATCATCCCATCATCATACCAATTCTATGTGAAGCTTGGTTATCCATGGCTATACTCCATGGATTTCATCGCATCAGTAGTACATAAATGCTTAAAATTTCCATTTGGTGATGACATTTTTACTATGCATCATAATGGCTTTAATCATATGTATTCCCATGAGAATTTCTCATTGAATTTCTTTTGGCTCCAACCCATGGAACCTATTAAGCCTCGTGAGGACTTATTTTTCAAATCTTACCAAAAGTTAAAGGAAAAGTGCATAGCAAAATTATCCCTTAGTAACATGCCTCAATCCATGATTGATCCCCCTATCATTGATGAAGCCAATATTGAACCAAAAGTTCTTCCAAGTAACCAAGACAAATCCATGACAAATCCTCCACCTATTTCCTATAAAAGACCAATAGATAATTATAAAATTCATGTTATGCCTCCTAAGATCAAACAATTTTATTAACCTAAAGAGAAAGTGGTTGACTAACCCTCAATGGTTCCTTTCATTCCTCCCTTGCAAGAAGATAAGAAATTGATGGTTGATAAATCCTCTCCTACACAGTCATAACTTGAAAATTGTACAAGAAGAAACTAAAATGCTAAAGAGCGTAGGTGTAGAAATTGTATTGTTGCTCATTAGTTATAAGAAAAGAATGAAACAGAAAACCAAGATCAAACACCAACACAAGCAATACATGATGATTCTCCACCTTCGCCACGACAATAACATGAAACCTCAATGGACATTATCATTAGGCCTCCTATTATGATTAACTTGGACGATGATGATGAGATTGCTAAAATTGATGAGGAAGTGCATAATGAGATAGATTTATTGTTTTCCTCTTCCATGAGCTTAGATGATAACAACCGTGATGATCCTACTAACAAGAGTGACTCACCATGTGTTGAACCTAGTGATGTTCCTAGTACGGACCTTTTCATTGTCCCTTTGGCTAGTTGTCTGCCTTCTACCTATGATGAACAATATTGGGATGTGGATGACTTGCTATAGGTTGACTCTCATGTGCCATACTATTATTTTCCTTGTCTTTTTTCATGTTTTGTGTGATTGTTTGTGTGTAATGTGATCCCCCGTATTGTGTTCCTTGGTGTGTCTTTACATGTTTGTGAGCCTACTTTGGATGACTCTTGTCACTTTGTTGGTGCAAGGATACAAAGGAATGGAATCCATCATGACATTCTTCTATTTGTATCTATATTCTTCTCTGTGTTGTAACCATTATCTTTCCACTTGTCGTGTGTTTTCCTTTTAGGGATGACACAAAGCATTGAGACATTTAGGTTTCTTCCATGTTGACAAAAAATTCTTCTCCTTTTTTTTTGCTCTTTATGTGCTATTCTTCCTCTGTGCTCATTGTTCCATGAGGTATTTGAGGAGTGATGATGATTTTGAGCTTGATTATATCACTGTAGCAAAGACATACAATGACCCCAAATACATGGATCCCTTATGTGTTATCTTAGGATTGCATATGGGGGGTAACCTCCTTTTATGGAATAGATCTACTTGGAAACATATGTTTTACATAGGGATTTCTGAATAAACCTCTCATGTATTGGAATTTATCATTTTTATACTTTAAAGTAATTGCTCACAACATGGTGTTTAGCAATTTCTTTAAAGTGGGGGCATACGTGTTCCTACTCATTATTTGCTTCAAAGTGTGGTCTTCTTACTTTAGGTGATGTGTCTTCTTGGTGGTGACATTGGTTTTGATGTCCTTCAAAAGTATGGAATTTCTTGGTATATCACATTCCTCTTAGTGGTAATGTTATGGCTTGCATTCCCTAAGGTGTGAATATTTTATCCTCGACCAGTCCTCTCTTGGTGATATTAAGCATGATGTTCCCTAAGGTGTGACCTTTCATGAACTAAAAAAAACCCTTTGACTATCCTATCCTATTGTATTTAAAAAAATTCATGTCCACCAAGCATAACAAACCTTGCTTGCTAATAGTGTCTTTTTTTTTTCATGAGTGCCTAGTATAAAACAACTTGCTAGCCTTGTGGAACCTTTTTTTTTGTGGCACCTTATCAAAGTTATCAAGAGGTATAAATTTTGGTATGGTTGATTTATGGGAGCCTATAAGCCTGGCATGACCTTCCCATCAACCACCTTTTTGTGGGTACATACTGACCTAGTGTTTGTTTCTCATTTTCTTGGGGCTCACCTAGTGGACACTAGATTTCACTAGCCCTTGTAAGTATAATTTTTTTGCATAGTGGAAAATTATTTTTCACTTGTGAACACTTTTTTTTATGGACAACACAACTATGGCTAGTCCATCCTTCCTTTTCTTTCTTTTTGCATTAAATTTGACATTGCATGACTGTGCATCTTGTGTTGTTGCTGCAAGCATGTGTCCCTTTATGCTTATGTTGTTTTTACATGGGATCTTGATCTTGGGGGCTTCGCCACCTCCTTGATATTTTTCATCCCATCCCATCAATATTTGTGTACTTGGACCTCTCTTGACATATATTTGTCTACTTTAGTGTGAGTCTGAGTGCACCTTCATACTCTCACTAAAGTATGGGCTAAATGTAGTATAGAAAATGTACACCTTTACATTTTCACACTATGTCTACACCCCCTTAATTAATTAGACTTAATTAAGCCTTTAGTAGGCCCAATTATGCATTCACAAGCCTAATTATTTTTTTTTTCCAAAATTGAAACCCACATTTAATCAATGCTACACTTAATTAAACATCTAGGAAAATGTGTCCTAGGTTTAGGGCCTAGGGCCCATTCGCCAAAGGGTGAATGGGTCCTCCTTAAGTCTCAGGACATATTTTTTAATATGTTTTTGGTAGCATTTTTATGACCTTAATTCAGGTTACAAAGGTCGGCTTGTGATGCTCAATTGTTGGGTAAATAAGGAAACACCTACAAATGCAAAGTCTTTATCAATTCAAATCTAACAATTAAGAAGCAATATTAAGGAAACTTTCACAAGGGAAAATATTATTTTTCAAGAGCATTGAAGAGCATATTTATCAATCATCTATAGATGCATTCAAGATCCTATCATGATTTCAAGATGTATGTGTGTTCATGCATGGTTTTGGAGCTAACATTGTGATCATTGTGATGTAGGTTTCAAGTTTCAAGCAAAAAATCAAGCATCAAGATCTATCATGCAATCATGTCATTTCATGTAAGATTCAATCCTTGGAGAGATGTGTTAGACTTCACTCCTCTAAGGGAAGCCATTAAAGGGTTTGGTGAGTTGTAACAAGCTTCGTTCATTCATCATTTCCTTCATTTTTTATTATTTCATTATCAAGGTTTAATTACCAAACTAGGGTTTGACCAAGGAAAACCCTTATACACCAAAAATTAAAGAAAATTATCCCCTTTGTGTGTTTGCACATTTGCAGGTGAATATGGATTGAAATTGGATCAAAAGAGTAATTTTGTAAAGTTGTCAAAGTTGTCAAAACATGGAAACTTGCCTACAGACTTTATTTCCAACTTTTTGACAATCAAACCTAAGGGGATTAGAAGCTTAGATCTGTGACCCAAGGACTGCATAAAGAACTTTTAGAGCCTTGTATAGATACCCATTCTCCCATGGGAAAATATGTCCTTCAGCAAAGCCTGAAACCCACTTTTGGAGCTAGGTAAACACCATCCTAACCTTCTCATATCTATTGGTTAATGATTTTTATTTTAGTGTTATCATAATACTTTTTTTTTCAAGTGTTAGATCTCATAGGTTTGATTGTATATGCACTTTTATTCTTCTCCCAAAACTATTGTTCAATCATTTTTTTCATAAGGAAATTAGGGCAACATAGTGTCCAAACCTAGGGTTGACTCATCTTGAGGGTTGTAAGTCAGTTCTAACCATTTGTGGCACTATCCCTCTTCCTAATGAACATGGGAAAGGTGGCTTTGTGACTAGGTGGATACCCCCTTTTACCTTTTGGCATAGGTCCCTCATTTTTAGGTCTACCTATTTCTCCCCCTCTTTTCCCTGCATTTCAAGTAGTCAATAGATAGTCATCATGTGTTATCCTTTGTGGATGCTAATAAAATAGAACTACCATAGGATGAGGAGATGAGCCTTATCTTTCCTTGATCGACCAATTGTTAAAATTGGTACAAAATGTTATCATTCTCCCAAACATACTAGTGGTAGTAGGATTTATTTGGAAGAGGGAATATAGGAACCAAACTAATTTCATGCTATAATATAAGGTGTGTGGGAAATATTACCTAGTCGGTAAAAACTTCCTCATATTGTTGTAGTACACTTATCAAGTTATTATTGTCATGAAAAAGTAGGTATGGATTTGTGCAATGTGAGAGTGTTGTTTCTTGCTTATGTAGGTGTGTTTGTGTGAACCAAGATAATAATAAATTCTTATGTATGCACAATAATTATGTCGCATGTTTGGTTATGACCATGGAAATTCTAGAGTATAGTGGCATGTCACACAAATTGAAGTATTTTTTTACTACATGTATTTCCAATAATGAAGTTCATGGTCATAAATAAAGGGCACACCAAATAATATTTCACATACCTTAAGGGGTTCAAAATCATTTATTATGTCTTACAATGGTATGAAAATATAATTAATTATGCATTAACAAATTACTTGAATCTTTTTTCCTTTTTGAAGCCACCACAAAGAGTATGGATTTGGATGTGTGCTAGTGAAGAGCCTAAAATTCTCTTTGGTGCTTTGATTAATTATATTTTTCTATCTTTTTTCTAACTACCATTATTGATGATAAATGTGTAGGCTTACCATTTTTTAAAGTAAAAGGTATTTTCCTAATTAATTTTTTAGTTACTTATGTTAGTTTTCACTGTCTACTTATGCTTACTTAGGTCATGTGATTTTTTGTCTCAATTCATAACATAAGCACATGTCATGATCTCATTTTATCCTCATCTAGGGTTTCTCTAAGGTTTTTTTTTCTCTATTCTTTTCCTTTTATAAGGATTCTCATTGTAATTGATCATTCTCATGTACATAATTATTATTTTTTTAGATCAATTGGCTCTTGGCCTCTGTAGCTTTTCTTTTTATCTCCTTGTGTGGTAGGTGTTTGATTGTAGGTGATCCATGGGAGCTTTAGGGTTTAGGAATCAACTACAACACTATTTACATAGCACTTCATGTGGAAAATTCATTTACATTATCTATCTAAGTGTTTGTTGGAGTAAAAATGTTGAGGTAATAGATCTCTTGGTTAATTCATTTATAATCATTAGTATTTGGTGCTCTTTGCTACAAGAATTTTGTGTTTAATGGCTAGTCATCGTGAGAGAAAAATTGGTGGGAATACACCATTATTAAATTTATATCTTTTCCCCGTTTTCCTTATTTGATTAAAGCATTATAGGATGCTTCTATTTTGGTGACGATGGTCATAAAATTACTATTATGTGTCTAAATATGATATGTATATTCAAGAATTATTATCTTTTTTCCAATCTATTCTCTTTTTTTGATAGCTAAAGGTAGGGTAACCCTACATAATTTTATTAAATCTCGTAAAAGCATTACAAACCACTTAAACACCTAGAAAGAGCAACAAACATTATTGGTAAAATCCTTCTTCCCCCCATAATATCCCTCAAGCTTCCCATCCAAACTCCACCCCTACACCCATTTCTACCCACAACCCACGCCTCCTACCTAAATACAATTTTTTTCAAATATTATAAATATCCGCAACTACTTTTTCCCTTTCCCATGGGAACGAAGATGCATATTGAAAGTGACTTCCCTTCACTTCTTTCTTTGCACCTTTTTCCAACACTCTTCCTAATCATTTTTCCATGTTGGTTCCCCCATATTCTCCTCTAGAATGCTTTCCCCTTCAGACAAAGCCATGCTTAAGCACTCAAACTGGCCACCCATCTCTTCTTTTGGGGCACAAACTTGCTCATTGCCCCCCGCCTTCACTTGGGTCTGTGTAGGTTTCTTACTGGTGACAGTACCACTTGGATCCTCAATTGTTTCCTTTCCACCCAAGTTCCCTTGCTCCACCAAATAATGTTGAGGGGAGACCTCCTTCTACTAGGTTGCTTGACTATCCCTTTTTCATTTGGAAGACTGATTAGCAACATGACCAATGTTAAGGCATCTACAAAACCAAAAGGGTACTCCTTCATAATCAAGAATCTGCTTCCAATCACCACCTAGATCTTTCAAGCATGCTTCTCCAAGGAGGGCTTTTGATAAATCCATTTCTACCAAAATTTTTGCATAATTAGTGTGCAAAAAATTTACATCAACCATCGTCAACTCCTAGAAATTTCCCCTGCAAGTTTCCAGTGGCTTCAAAGCACGATTCAAACCAAAAATGTAAAGAAATATGTGGAAGTCTTACCCAAAGATGTGCTAAATCAAAGGATTTAGTTGTTGGATTGAAATCAAGATGCCATGGCTTCAACATTAGCATATACTTGTCTTCCCAGCTCCATTGGTAATCACAAAGAACCTTGTTTCTTTCCTTCTCATCCTCAAATACCACCACAAAAAACCCCTTACACTGGGGTATATTTGCACTTCACCCTCTATACTGGGGTGCCAAGTTTTAGAAATCCAACCGTGCAAATCAACCAACCCTAGCTAAAACCCCCAAAATCTCCCAACCAGTCCCAGTTATGTGAAATATTTAATATTCTCCAACACTTCTTTTGTTGTTTCCCCATCCAATGAACTGATGGGATTGAGCCTGAACATTGCACTTTGTTATGGTTCTTTTTTCCTCCTGATGATCTCCCATTGCCTTCAAAATTCCTCACACTCAACCCTTCCAAACACTGGCTCTTCCTTGCAACAGGCACTTTTCCACATGTCGTCGCCTAAAATTCGTTCTGGAAATGACCAAACCCTACCTTATGTTGCTCCACAAAATTCCCAAGACCCTGTCATGTTTGACATTTCACCACCTCTACAAACAGAAAAGGCTCATGACCTGTATCCCAGGTAAAATTAGAATTTTCCCATGCCTCCCGACCATAGAAAGCCCTAGTCATTTGAGACGCATGCAGCGAAGCCATTTAAAAAAAAATTCAATCTATTCTTGCAAGGATAGATATTTCATATTTTCCCTAGGTTCAATTTTAAATGCAATATAATGTACCTCTAGCCCATATTTTTCACTATAAGAAACTCCATTTTTGTGAGGATGAGGGGTGGGATTCCACTAATGTAATTAAAATCTTAGATATGTTATAAATTTTCATGATAAAGAGACCCAGATTAGCCATCTATTTCATTGGTATATGACTCCACATTTGATCTTTGAAATTGCACAATTGGCGAGCTTCATGTATTCATCCTCATAATGTATGAAGGTGTACAATCTATATTATAGAGAATTACAATATATCCAATTTTTTTATTAGATGGCATTACCTATCTCATAGTGTGCTAGTTTCTTTCCACCAATGATGTGTAGAGATAGATATCAATGTGAATTAGATCTTCTCAATTTTGAAGTATGATTCAACTTTTTAGATCCTATTTTCTAATGATATAACATCTATTCTATCTTCAAACAATAGAATATTAAGGTTGAATTAAAAGTGAAAAGGATTATGGTGGGTCGCCATTTCTAGATATTTAGAATGTTTTGGTCTTTATTTGAGTTGATCCCTCAATTCATGAAGCTATCCAAAGGGTAAAACCAAGAATTTGGGTCCATGAAGAGGGAAATTTTTGGCCAAAACAAAAAAAAGTCAGATGAAACACGTACACATTTTTAAAAAATGTGTATGTGTTATGGACTAGGTACCTGATCCTAAATCCAAACGTGTATTCATTTAGATTCAGCTACACAAACCTAAAATGTGTACGCATTACAAAATGCATACGCATTCATTATTTATATGCGTTTAGTAATGCTATTTTTTTAAATAAGCGACTATGTTTTCATTTTCGCAGTCACTTTTAGCCATGCTACGGAAGTAGAAGGAAGATCATGCATGCATTTCAAAGGGCCTAATTGAAGCAAATTTTCATTGCCACCTCCTCCCATTGACACAATTGACCTCAATGACTTCTAGGTTGGTTGAATTCTGCCATTTTTTTGCTTTATATCTTGCATTTTTGTTTTGTAATTGTTATTTAGTTTTTGTTTGTTTAGTTTATTTTAGTTCAATATTTTATAGTTTTTAAATTGCATTTAAAAAACCAAAAACATCAATGAAGCAAAAAATGTTAAATTATAAATTGAAAACCATAAAAACTAAACTTAAATTGAACACATTTAACTTAGAAATCAAAACCCTAAACCCTAGGTTCCAAAAAACATAGACCTAAAAATGAATTTACCCTTAATCCTTGGACCTAAACCCTAAAATCTAAACTTAAAACCCTAAACTAAAATCTAAACCTAAAACCCTAATATTTTCACCTTTAGATAGTGCAAATTGAAAGTACAATCAATACTTTCAATGTAACCATTTGTGTTGAGAAATGAGGAGATGTTTCTTAACTAGTTCAAAAAATCATAGCATAAATTTATGAGGTTGATATAATTAGGATTGATCATGTTGCTATGTTACACCATTGCCATACTCAACTATAGTTTAAACATTCTCAATTTTTAGTATGGTTACAAGTTTCAATCTCATTACAATTGATCATGTTGCTCTTGCTCATTGAGTAATTTCAATTTGGAAATTTCCCTCCTTCCTTGCTTTATTTTGTGTCATCCTTGTCATTGGTTCTTAACTTTCACTTCACATAAATTTAGAAGTATCCCTCCTTGGAGGTTTCTTACATTTTTTATTTGACATAGATATGTTTTCATGTCATAAAATCTCTAAATAATTATATAGTAAAGATCTAATTTCTTCCATTTTTGCATGATAAATTATGCACACCAATTCACATATATCAATATGATTTAATTACAACTAAAAAATTTAGTGAAGTCTTTGTACTTAAAGAATTCATTTTCAATATGTGAATAGAGCTCAAGCTCATCTAAATGTTTATTTTGTATTGCAATTACCACTAGCATATATCCAATAACATATATCTATGTGTCCCTTTGAATGCCTTCTATTAATTTTATTCTTATCTTTAGTATGCTTTGAGAACAATGAATGTGATTATAAATTAATGTTAGCGTTAAACTTATTTATTCTTAACTACTTTGTCCCACTATAGAGAACTTGTGTCTCTTATCATGAAATTTGAAAATTTACATAAATCAATTTATGTCCTCAAATTTAATTAAATTATATGTCATACTTGATAAATACATGTATTCAGAATCGATATACCTTAGCTCTATAGATATACTCTTGTTGGGAAACAACCACACCTATGAGTAAACTTCCCCTCACCCCAAAAGATAAAGCTCCACCCATAAAATTAGAAGAATATTACTTATTGATGAATTAGTTAATTAATGATAGGCTTGATATTTATGAGCTCCATTAAGCACCCTTGTTTAACAATAATCCTAATATTTAGAATCTAGTATAATTTTTACAAATTAAACTACATGGTTTTCATCATTTAACCATTTTGACACTTATTCTTGAGTTGAATAACCTAAATTAGTGGGGTTTCATTCTCTTTTTCCACCTTTATATGTAATAGAAGACACTCTAAACAACCCCTAACCTCCTATTAACACCCAATTTGAGAAATCAAATATGTGTGTGTGTGTGTGTGTGTTTGTTTTATTTTTCAGTCTTTAGTCCTTTACCTATAGAAATTTGGTTCCTCACCTCATGTTCACAGTCTCTATTTACTAATCTTCTTATTTAATTATTCCAATAATGATTCAAAGAAGCCTCATTGTTGATATTGTGGCCTTTTGTGAGCTCTCAATTCTTGATGTTTTATCCAAACTCCTAGTTTATGTTGATGGTGATTTATTTAAATAAATCTTAAGTCTTTACCTTAATCCATGTGGTTTTATTTTATTTGTTCCTAGACTTGTTATCAATATTTGCACATGACTTAAGTATTTATGTTTTCTTTATTCAATAATTGGGCATGGGTATTTTTGTTTCATGCATTAGCCAAATGTGTAGTTGCATATATGTATATTATGTTTCTTGGTTAAATAGTAAAAGGTAAGAGTAGCTATCTTGAATCTTGTTGTTTTTCACCTTAGTATCAAGATCATGTTTCAATTAATGTATATCATCAAATTTGGTATAGTCTAATTATCAAGTGATATCTAGCTAAAAATAATTTTATGGCCTTCTTTCAAGGGATTCACTTAATAAACCAATGACATAGTGTATGCATTCATAGGGTTCTAATAAAACCCCCTAATTTCATTTCTACCCATCAGACTTATAATTAGAACTTACCTCCCTATTTTCACTGAGAGGTATCCTATGTACCTATTTTTCTAGTTAAGTTCTTATATGATCCCTTTAATATTTCCACACTATCATCCAAGGGAAATTCCCACATATAGATCTAACTCAAAACAATTTATAATTTGCATCCCATTTATTAAAGGTTTAACATAAAATACCTAGATGAATTATGACAAATATGTCATCCTCTAGAAATTTTTGATGTAGAAGCACTTATACAACTCAACATATGAGTTCCCTTTCCATGTATTCAAAATGTAATATTGCATCCTTAGATATTTTAGGTACATCTTAATTATAGTATACATATTGATCTAAATTATAGTGGAAATATTGTAGATATACTTGATGATTCTTCTTGGAAGGGTTGAAAAAGCACTAAAAGGTGTTCAATAATTAGTTTTAGTTAATGTAAGTAGGATTTTATTAAAATTGTATGACCTTGGTGTGACAATTATCTCCATTTTTAGTTGCATTCTAAGAGTTGGTAGTAACAACAAACCCTTCATATTAAAAACCACACACTGGACTCAATTTAATGTGTACATGCTATGGATTTTTAATGTTATGGATTTTTTAATGTTAAAAATTGAATGTGTCTTCAAATGAAATTTATTTTGAGTTTGTGCATGTTCAATGTGATTTTTAAATAACTTTCAAATTGTGTACATTATTTAATTAGTTTGTTGATATATATTTTTTAATTGTTAACATGTAGTTGCCATTTCATTATTCACATGGATCTAGAATTTAACATAGAGGATTTTATACCGGATGCACAAGTTCTTGCAAACCCCATACATCCAAATCTGCCACCACAACAAAACCCCACACCTCCACACTCTCCACCTCCTAATCCCCCACCCCTTGTAGTAGATCAGGCTCAATTAAGAGAGAGCATTAGAGCAAACCTTAATGTGATTCAAGGAAATATAGATTTGACAAAAAAAATGAGCCTAGAACCCCCCCATCTCACACGGTTTGCCTCTACGATGAAAACTGTTGTTGATTCTATTTGATATATTGACGCAGACCTAGATACGTTCCATCAATGGAGAGAAGAGAGGAGACAATTCTATGCATATGGATTGTCCTATAAAGAAATTAATGACCTTAAAATTACCAAACAAGCCATGTGCCAACATTTTTTTAGCCCCCAAACAAACCAACCAATTCCACCCACCAAAAAAAGAATTTCAATTTTATGGTGTAGGCACCCATAGATAGCAACAAATTTTTAAGATAGATGGCGGATGGTGTTTGATAGTCCACCACATGGCAATTGTGAGGTGCCCCTATACTTTTTGAGAAAGTTATGGGCTAAGTTTGAGTTGGGTTTAAAACCCAACTATTTTGATATGAGGTCATTTTAGGGAGTTGGGTGTGGCATGCCCCAACATAGATTAGGAGCACATGTCAATCCTCAACAATGTGTCGATCCTCAACAACGTGCTCCAATTTCTCCTATTGTTCCTCCTCCTTCTCCTGGTGTTCCCATTGCATTTTAGTAGCAAACGATGTTATCGACATTAGGAGCATTGAGTTCTCTTTCAGGACATCTCACTCATCAAACTACACACACGGTGGCTAAAGTGGCCAATAGAGAGCATGGAGGGTTAGGATATGGGAATACTCAGGCATCCACTTCAAGTGACCCACATGCATCTAGGACGAAGTCATATATGAATTTACTATATTCTATGGATCATCCTATACAGGTATGTTTTTCTTTTGAACTTAAATTTAATTTGTTTGAAATGTGTAAAATTCATGTAAATAATAACATCAAATTATATATATATATATATATAATATAATATTAATTCAAGAAGTGTTCAGTGTAGATGCATGATCACACGATGCCTAAATCTCAATATGATGCATGATCACACGATGCCTAAATCTCAATATGATCGTGTCTATATGTTAAGTGCTATAGAGTTGGGCTCACCTTTTTGTTAGGTACTTGAAACAATATATATTAAATAATTTGTGTGGATATATCTAATTTAATTTGAATATGTACACATGTGTGAAATGATATATTATATCTAGATGCAATAAAGTCATGCGATACCGAGTACTGACCAACTACAAGTTGTGGTGAGCATTCCTAAGTCATCATCAGCTCAGGTGCGTGCTTTTAAAAGTTTGTTAAGTTTAAATTAAATACACATCATAGATCTAATTTAATTTGAATTTACATACACATGTGTGAATGTTTTATACATTGTTGTACATCTATATGCAGGGATTTCATGTGATACCCATGGTGGGTGCACCTGAGACATCAGTAGCATTTATGCATGGGAAATCTTAGGTGCGTGATCATGAGGTCATATTATTCGAGGTTGTAAACTTTACTAAATATCCTATACAATTTTTAAGGACCTTTTAAATATATATATATATATATATATATATATATATATATATATATATATATATATATATATATATATGAGGTTTTAACATGTATTGTTTGCTTTATATGAATATGCGGGATATAGTAGATCAAGCATTTGGATATTCTCAAGTGCCAGTTATGTTACCCATTGAATAAAATGTGTCAGTAGATTCACATGATCATATGGTAATTTATGCATACTAAAAATCATTTTTACTGTATTTACTAGATATTTGATTAAAATTATTTTTATCTTGAGTTTATA
>VDFB02372897.1:0-27623 GCA_007258455.2 Sequoia sempervirens | reverse complement strand
ACTCATCCTATGATTTGGAGCTATATGCAATGGTGTAGTCCCTTAAGAAGTGGAGACACTACCTTTTTCCAAATGAGTTCATTGTTTTCACTAACAACCATGCTTTACAATTTTTGAATAGTTAGGACAAGCTGAGTCATAGACATGTGAAGTGGATAGAGTATCTATAGAGCTATACCTTCACAATCAAGCACAAAAAGGGGCAATCCAACAAGGTAATAGATGCTTTAAGTTGAAGGTCAATGTTGGTGTGTGAAATCCAACTTCAAAGTGTGGGAATAGATGCCTTGAAGGGTATGTATGAAGAATATGAAGACTTTAGAGAGGTATATGTTGTTTGTGATTAGTTTAAAGATGCTTTTCATAATGACTTTTGATTTTCTACTACAAGATGGATTTTTGTTTAAGGATCCTCAATTATGTGTTCCAAAGTGCTCCATGAGAACTAATTTGATAAATGAGAAACATTGCGGAAGTTTGGGAGGGCAATTTTGGGGTTGATAAGACATTGGAATAGGTATGGAGATTCTACTTTTGGCCAAAGATGCAAGTGGATGTCAGAACTTTTATGGAAAATTGTGTAATCTACCAAAGAACCAAGAGTTCTTGTTCTAATGCAGGTCTTTATCAGTTCACACCAATACCTAATAGACCATGGGAGAGTTTAAGTATGGATTTTTTGTTAGGTTTCTGAAAAACTCAGAAGGGTTATGACAATGTGTTTGTTGTTGTTGATAGATTTAGTAAAATGGCTCACTTTATTCCATGCAAGTACACAAATGATGCTTCTCTTATTGTAGGGTTATTTTTCAAATAAATAGTTAGAATTCATGGTCTCCTATTGACAGTTGTATCAGACAAGACTTCAAAGTTCATAGGTCACTTTTGGAGGACCCTTTGGAGGAAGATTGGAACAAATTTGACCTTTAGTACTACCTAACATCCACAAATGGATGGGAATAATGAAATTTTCAATGGATCCATTGGAAATATTTTCAAATTCCTCAAAAAAGAGCATGGAAAACAATTGGACTTGGTTCTTCCACAAGCTGAATATGCCTACAATGATTCAATCAATATAAGCATTGGGTAAATCCCATTTGAAGTGGTGTATGGTTTAAAACCTAGAGGTTTGTTTGAGCTCAGTGATTTGAACAGAGTGGAGAGGAGTCTTGAGGGAGAATAATTTGTAGAGGCTATGAGGGAGATACACGAGTAAGTTAGAAACAATCTACAAAAAAGTGTTGAAAAGTATAAGAAACATGTTGATTTGAAAAGAAACAATGTTCGATTCAAGGTGGGAGATCTAGTTCTGGCACATTTGAGGAAAGAGAGGTTGCCAAAGGGAAAGTACACCAAGTTTATAATGAAGAAAATTGGACCATGTAGAGTAATCCACAAGTTCTAGGCCAAAGCATATCAGATGGAACTCCCTCATGGAGTTTTTATCTCTCCTATTTTTAATATTGATTACCTATACCCTTTCAAGGGATCTGTGGATGAAAGTATAGGTGCTAATGTAGAAGTTGTTGATGAAGATCAGGTCAAAGATCTACCACCATCTGACCCATTGAAACTTGAATGCATTTTGGACATAAGGGAAGGCCAAGAGAACAAGACACAAGGTCTACCATGAATACCTAGTCAAGTGGTAAGGTTTACTAATGGAAGATGCCACCTGGATGTCAGAAGAGGATATAAAAAATCATGGCACAATAGTTTAGGACCTGATCTCAGGAGGAACTTGAGATTCTTTTCTCTTTAGGTGTATTATGTAGGAGCACCTAGTCAACTATGGTCAATAGGTGTAAATATGAGTCATGTGTTGGACTCAAGGAACACTGAGAGGGGGGTGAATCAGTGTTCAACAATTTTCTTATTTTATTCTAGATCTTAAACCATTCATAGCACTTAAGCAAAAATAAAGATGCAAGCACATGAAGGAGACAATCAAAACACCATAACACCAAGATTTTTACATTGAAAACTTGTTAGGGGAAAAACCATAGTGGAGATTAATCCACAATTTATACTCTATTAAAAGTATGAGAAAATAGGGAATGCACATGCATTCAAACACACTTCCTAGAGCTCACTACTCAAAAATATCACTACTTACATGAATGCTCACTACCTTACAAAATTATTGGATTAAAAGAAAAGGTTGGACTAAGAGGATAACATCTAAAAATGCCTAGTTTTAGTTCTGGTGAAGCTCAGTAATTGATCTTTTGCCCTTCTGACTAATTTGACACTTCTGCTCTGCTCAGCTCTAATTCACATCACAAAACCTTTAATGCACAAGTGAAACAGTGTATAAATCACTCAAACACCCTTCTACTATTCAAAACACACACCTCTACTCTTTCATACACTTACCACACTTCAAAATGAATTAACAATCTCATATATATATTTGCTACCTAGATTTCAATCACTCCAAGTCAGGTCAAATAAAAAATCATATTTAATGTTCACCCATCCAAGTTAGCCAAACCATGGATAGGAACCAAAAAGAAATTCTTGAATATCGAAACATTTTAATAATTACTCCTTATACATCCACGACATGCCAAATTCACTTAGTTGGCCTTCAAGAACAAATAAACAGAAAAATCATCCTACCAGATCTCCTAACTTATACACTGATTGATGCAACACCACAAAACTTAACAGTTAGGTAAAATTGATTCCTAACAACCTTCCTTGAGATAAACAACTCAAAAAGATAATCCACTAAAGCATACAAATTGACATGCTAACCAGATACCATATTCTTCATTTTCTCTACTAGTAAAACTCTGATCTTTAATCTACCTGCTAGTATGAGTGAATCATGATCTGTAGGCCAAAATAATGACTTAGGTTGCCATCCATGACAACACTAGAAGTGATATGCCAAAGAAAAAACCATATTCCAACAATCTCCCCCTTTGGCATTGATGGCCACACTTAGTAAAAAATGACTAAGTGTCAGGACAAATATGATTACGCTCTCTCTCCCATTTTATATTTCAGAATTTCAAAATTCAAAAAACAACCCCCCCTTAGAATGATGAGGCATTTTTCACTCCTTTCTTCCCCCCATTGACATCAATGACAAACATATTTTTGACTACACTCATTCCCTCTTTGAAAATTTAAAATTAAAGAAATACAACTATTACTTGGTTTAGAAAATTATTTCGTACTTATCTTTCATTTTTAAAAGAAAATTCTTCCATTCTTCCACTAAAATTCCAATGATTATGACCAAGCTATTGTTTTCAAATGTCTTGTTAATAACCTAAATGAGAAATTCTAGAATAGTGATTTCCTCTTCTAATTTTTCTCCTTTCCTCAGAACCTCTATTAGCTACTCCAACTTGCATTCGGTTAAATCCTTCACTTTCCAAAAGGTGTCCACAAGGTTGTTTTTGGTGAAGTGAACTTTTGCATTCTCAAACTGCATCTCTTGAATCCTTTTCTTGACTACACCATCCTTATCTTGAAGCATGCTATAATCCTAACCAATTTTCATTAACTCAACTTCAATCTACTCCATATTTTCCTTGTATCCTCCCAACTAGATGAGGCCAATGAAAAAAATATTTTTAAATGTTATTTGTTGAATTTATGCATTGCCTAAACACATTCATTTCCCTTTTCAATTTTCTAGGAGATAGTTTGAAATACTCCTTCAAATTTAGAATTATTTCTTCATCTTTCTTGTCTAGGGACTTAAATACCATAGCATCCTTAATGCATTCAATCATTTCTTTAGAAAATACATTCTAAAAACTCTCTAGACCAATGTTATTGTGCACAAGATAAGTACTCAATGTGTTCTCGATCAACTCCTTCTCATATGAGGGTCTCTCATACCATAAGTCAGTAGTTTTCTGCATCCCATCTTTCTCCTGAACAAGCTGCAATATCTTTTCTTTGGATAAAACATCTTCTTCTTTTCTTCCTTCTTCTTACTACATCTAGCTTGAAATTGAATTTGGTTCTTCCCTTACAGTGTACTCATTAGATTCCTCATCTTTTATTTCCACAATTACTTGTTATTTACCTTTTCCTTCAATTTTTTAAGACTTGTGTGTTGGGGGAGTGTAAACAACAATCTCTTCAACTCTTTTCTTCTTCCTTTCCATTTCACTAGAAGAGGATCCAATCTCAAGTGTTTTTATTAGAATGGAAATACTAATTGCACTAAACTTCCCTAGAAATTCCTTAAAGAAATTTTCATACTCTTGGTCACAATTTTCCAAAGTATTAGAATGTTCAAACATTATTTTACAAACTGGCTCATTTTTATTTGAAACAACATTATTGATCTGTAGCAAGCAATTCAAAAAATACCTCACAAGACATATGACTAAGGTACTGAACCTGAAGGGGTAATCTTCTTCCTTGGTAAGTTGCACATTTTCCAACAACTAATTTTTTAGCAATTCACATAGATCAAAATCTCTATCCTCCATAATCATTTAATGAGAGATATAAACAATGCTTACTGAAGTTGCACATTCCCTATTCCTAAAAAATATTTTGTAAGAAATTCCATATGCAATGTACCTTGTTATCAGATCCTTGATCATCAAAAATATCAAAGATCTCTGATCTCTAGTTACTCTAGTTATGGTTTCGACCTCCTTGTTCTTAATCAACTTCTTTTTCAGAATATCCCCAACATTGCATAGTCTAGTTAAATTTTTAATTATCGCTTTCGAAATATGATAGGGTTTATCTAGAGTAATAATTTTATCATTCAATCTGCTCAAGATAAACCTAACGATTTCTGCATTGGAAAAATAAGGAAATTCATTCCAAATGTCCAAACTTTTGTGTTTCACACCTTCAAGCCATTTTAATTCATTGACTAACAACATATTTCTCACATCCCTAATCTTCTTACTGCAATATTCATCCAAATTTACCATTCCTTTGATTTGCTTCATTTTATGTACCGAACAAGTTTCTACTGAGCACTAAATTGAGTAAGAATTTTGTAAACAACTAGAATACATGATGAATTCACCATCGATTTAACCTTTATTCCTTCAAAATATTGTTATAGAGGCTCTCATATTCTTCTTCCATCCAATGTGATAAATGAGGGTTCTAAATACCTTTTTATAACTTTTTACCAAAACCTTTTTATCAAATTAAATGTTTTTCCCTTGGAGTCCAAGTACTCCATTTTCTTAGATGATAGAAGAATTTATTTGCAGGCCTTCTACTCCCCAAACTCTATGCAGAAGTGATCACAGATATATTTGTAAACCTTTAGCACAACTACTAACAAATTTCTGGATTCTAGTGCCAACTATCAATAGGGGGACACAAATTTTCTTGAAAAAATCCCCTTAGGCCAGTGGCCTAAGATCAATTTATGAGGGAATTACCAAAAGCATATTCTAGTGCAAGATTATTTCCTTCACTTTTCCTTACCCAATTTTTCTTCATCTGATCCCTTATTTCTTCCATATTCACTTTCCCTTTTCCTTTATCATCTTTCTATGAAATTCTACCTTGGTATACCAGACCTCTTCTATCAGTGTTTATGTTTCTGCAAAATCTTGCAATGTGACCAAATCTATTGCATTTGTAACACATAATTTATTTTTCTATACCACTTATTCCATTGATTTCCTCTTGACCTGTATTGATTATCAATATTCACATATCTTCCATAGGTGTATAATTTAACATTCCTTACACTAACAAACATGTTTCTGCATTCAATTGACTTATGCCCAAACTTGTTGAAACTAAAACACTAACTAAAAAAAGATGGACTGCTTGAACTTATTTTAGTTCCACACTAAGAACCCATATGACCAATTTTATTACAAACCAAGCAATGACCAATAAAATTTTGAGCATTGGGTTGTCTTATCGAATACCTTCTACCTTTGTTCATTTGATTTCTTTGTTTAGAATTCTTAAGTTCAAATTGGGAGCTTTCTCCCTTCTCATATCTAATACCTCGCTTGTCATTTGCATCCTTATGTCCTTTAGTCAACTTACCAAGCTTAGAAGAACTGATCCCAAACTTCTCCTTGTATTCATTTGTAGTTGTGAGTTCATCTCTAAGAATAACTATCAGTCTTTCAAGCTCTTGTTCATTATTTTTGGATTGTTGCAATTCAATCTCCAACTGAAAGAATCCATCATTTACTTAGTTGCATTCTTTAGATTTTTCCTTCAAGGATTGGGCCAAACTCTCCTCATTCTTTTTCTTTTCTTCAATAGCATTAGTCATCTTCATCACCATAGATTCCATTAGCTTTGGAGCAACATTGTCTCTAGAAATCTTTTCACATTCTTTAGTTATTTCTTTTAGGTTCTGATTTAGATGAACATTTTCCAAGCATTTAATTTCTTTCTGCTTCAATTGATCACATAGTTCATTCCTCTTTTCTCTTGACCCATTGATTTTATCCTTCAAAGATTGAATGAATTTTTTAGCATCCTAAAGATTTTCTTTTACTTCCATAACTTCTACTTTGGACTGATGAAGATCATCAAGTGCCACCACAAGCTACTATTGAAGACCACCAAATTCCATTGATTTCCAAGATCCACCTCAATCTATTAAAATTTTGCAAAGGAACTTAGCTTTGATACCAATTGTTGGACTCAAGGAACACTAAGAGGGGGGAGGTGAATCAGTGTTCAAAAATTTTCTTATTTTATTCCAGATCTTAAACCATTCACAACACTTAAACAAAAACAAAGATGCAACCACATGAAGGAGACAATCAAAAAACCATAACACCAAGTTTTTTTACATGGAAACCCCATTAGAGAAAAAAAAAAGATGGAGATTAATCCACAATTTATACTCTATTAAAATTATGAGAAGCTAGGGAATGGACATGCATTCAGGCACATTGCCTAAAGCTCACTGCTCAAAAAGCTCACTACTTACATGAAGGCTCACTACCTTACAAATGATTGGATTACAAAAAAAGGTTGAACTAAGGATAACATTTGCAAATGCCTAGTTTCAGTTTTTTTAAAGCTTAGTAATTGATATTTTGTCCTTCTGACTAATTTGACACTTTTGTTGTGCTTTGCTCTAAATTGCATCACAAAACATCGAATGCACAAGTGAAAATATGTATAAATTGCTCAAACAACCTTCTAATATTTTCAACACACACTTTCTCTACTTTTTCACACACTTACCACACTTCAGAATGAATTAATGGTCTCATATATATATATCCACTACTAAGATTTCAATCACTTCAAGTTGGCTTCAACAAAATATGAAATATTTTCCAATGGTTGGCTCAAATCACAAATCATATTTAATGTGCACCCATAAAAATTGGCCAAACCACAACTAGGACCCCAAAAAAATGCTCAAGCATTCAAATATTTAAAAAATTACTCCTTATACATCCACAACATGCCAAATTCACTTAGTCAATGTTCATGAACAAATAAAGAGAAAAATCGTCTTGTCAAATCTCTTAACTTATACACTAATTGATGTGACACCACAAAAATTAGTAGTCAAGTAAAATAGATGCTTAACAATCTTCCCGAAGATACACAACTCAAAATGATGATCCGGTGAAGCATACAGATTGATATGCTAACCAAATACCCTATTCTTCATTTTCTCTATTGGTAAAACTCTGATCTTTACTCTACTTGTCGGTATGAGCGAATCTTGATCTGTAGACTAGAATAATGAATTAGGTTGCCATCAATGACAATACTAGAAGCCATATGCCAACATCATGTTAAGGTTTCGATTCTTATTTTGATGTAATAAGGTCCATTATGACCATTTTTGATGTTTTCAACTCATATACAGTCAAGTTGTTTAGTTTTTCAATTTTGTTAAAATGTTTCAAAAGTTGCTTATGCAACTTTGCACTTTTTTGCATCTTTAGGAAGTTGAACTGTCACCTTTTTCAAAATTGGTTGGAGACCATTGGTTCCTATTGGAAAAACTTTAAAAAGGCCTAAAAAACTTTGAGGAAAACTTATGAAGTGATTTTGGTGGAAAGACAATAAAGAAAGCTTTGTTTTCTATGAATTTTCTAAGTTTTCTATTATGTCTATGAATCGTATGGCTACATATAGTTGATTTATGATCTAAAATTCATGTGAATAGTTTAGGAAATGAATCGCCTATAATTTGGTTTTGGTTGTATTTAATTTCATTTAGATTGAAGGTAATTTGAGGTGTTTTTTCTCAAAATGGTCTATAAACCCTAGGTTTGAGGGTTTGAAGACATAAATAATGATTTGAAGGCCATTCCACTATTTAATTTTTTCCAAACTCAGTGAAATAGAGATATTGAGTGCCCTCTTAGAGATTTTGAATTTCTTAGAGAAGTAGATGGACTTTGGGGAGAATTTGAGCTTTCCCTAGCCTAACATCTTCATGTGTTAGGCTTAGGAAACTATGTAGGATTGCTATCTTGTGTGATAGAATTTTTTTGATGAGTTGTGCTAAAAAAAATGCATATGAGGACCCTAAATGATGTTTTGGAGCCTCTAAAGTAAATATTTGAGAATCGGTGTTTGAATTTCATAGATTTTCTTTGGTAAAGTGGCTTAATTTAGCCTTCCAACAGTGTAGCAGACCTATTTTGAAGGGTTTGTTCCAAAATAGCCATGTAACTCCATATTTGGATATGTTGGAAAGGATCCTAATGGGTATTATAAATGATATTTGAGAAGTGGTTTTGAGGCCTTCTCTAAAAGATATGCAAAAAAAGCTAGGTTTTGAGACCTATAAGGATAAATAATAGATTATGTGAGAAACCACCATAGTTAGGGTTTTAAAACTTAAAATTTTATCAATTGTGATTGTATCCACATACTCCACCTTTCTTTACATCACCAATCCCCCATGATCAAGATCCTATGGAAAACCAATAGAATCATAAAAGAACACACATCTAAATGATGTATGAAGCAACAACAAGATACCAACTTTCACGGCCAAACACATAAAGATGAACGAAAAAATAAAAATAAGGGTGGATCAAGCCTTGACCATTTGTCCAACACAATGTGGATCAGATCTAAGCTATTTGTCCAAAAAAATTTATAAGTAGAATGTGATATACACTATGCAAACTAAACATATACTCACAAGGGTTGGTGAAACCTCATACCATCTACTAGGTCAGCCCCCAAGAAGGTGAGACACACATATGTGGCCAATATGTGCTCACACACAAAATCAAGTGGCCATGGGAAAATCACACCTAAGCTCAGATCCCATATATTAACCATACCAAAGATATCCCTTATGGTAGCTTTTATAAGGTAGCACACAACATGAATAGCAAGATAAGGGAAGAAAAAATTCATATGATTGACACCCATGAACAAACAAGATGGTTCCACAATAAAGCAAAGTGTGTTATGCAAGGTGGCCATATAACAGTTACTATAAATTCAAAATAGTATAAAGGTATGTTCAAAAGGTTTTCTCTTAGTTAATGCAAGGTCTTAACTTAGGGAACATTGTGCCTAATGTCTCCAAGAGAGGACCAATTGATGAATAGAAGATTCACAACTTATGGAATGCAATGTGTCACATCAAGCCACTAAGAGGAATATAATATGCCAAGAGAGATCATGCTCTTTTAGGTTAGCACACCCAATGTCACCACAAAGATAAAGATGGATAACATGAAGTAAGAATACTTCACATTCAAACATGAGTTGCAAAAGAATAATGCCAATGTATACCCCCACTTTAAGGAAATTGCTAAACACCATGTTGTGAGTGATTAATTTAAAGTAGAAAACAATAAATGCTAACAATAAAGAGGACATGAGTTCTTATTTGGAAATCCCTATACAAGGTCATATGTTTCCAAATGAAGTTACATCATGAAAAATGGTTGCCCCACAATGAAATACCAAACTCACATAAGTGATAAATGGATTCAAGGTCAATATGTCTTTGCTAAAATGTTATTTAGAGAGCTTGAGATAGTCAAAATTACCCAAATACTCATGAAATACGAAGAATGATAGAAAGATAGTGAAAACAAAGAAAAGATTTTAGGTCAACATGGAAGAGACCTAAATGTCTTGATGCCTTGCCTCATCCCCAAAAATAAAATACTAGACAAATGAAAAAGATAAAATAAAAATCTTTTGGGTCACCAAAATTATTAGACATAAATAGGGTTCTACCTTTTGGGAGATAGAACATAGGACCTACTTTACACTTTAATCATTTAGAAACCAAAATCCCTTAACCAAGTAACTTAATTGAGGGAAGGAATACTAGTTTCCTTTTGTGATTAGAAAGGGGTTCACCATTAAAGTGAAGTTTCAAAGGAGAAATTAAATGCACTATTCAAATTTTTTGTATGAACGAGGAATTTGAAGGCAAGAAACAAGATGAACAAATTGAAATTAAATAGTAAAGTACCTAGAAGAATGATGGATTCAAAGCAAGGTGTGAGACCTTGAAAAACTACTTTTTTAAGTGCACTGGGACTCATACACTAGGCTAGGTAATTTAGTCCTAGTGTAGGGTGTTTTAGTAGGATCTAGAATCTCCTAGTGACCTTTTTGGATCTGCAGAAATCTAGAAGAATGTCTACAATGGAACTCATATGCCTAGACAGTTGCAAAGTGTCCCAAAAACATGAAAAGTGTCCTAGGAGAAAAATATTGAATTGAAACATTGTGAGCCTATGAAGATATCTTAAATAGGACTAAATAAGCCATAAAGAAGCCCAATCTTAGCAGGGATGGCCCATTTGAGTGTGAAAATGTAAATGGGTGCATTTTTCTGCACTACAACTATGATGAGAATGTTTTTGTGGTGTTGGGTAGGTAGATTTAATAGGGTCACTTAGTTTCCAAGTGCTTTTGAATTTTTTTTTTTATAAAGTGTTAAAGGTGATATGGATGTGTTTTGTGTTCTTCACAATTCTTCATGCTTAGATATGTTCCTAAAATGAGGAAAATTGTCATTTTCTATGGTTTAGAACATAGAACAACAATCTTCTACACCTGTCATTCAAAGAAACCCTAAAGATCTAGAACCAAGGATGAAGTAGGGGAAATAAATCTTTCAATAGGGTTTCCTAGGGTATGATTAATTACTAAAAGTGGGTTCAACACCAACCTAGGGAATAGAAATAGAAGTAACATGCAAGACCTATGAAAAAAACCTAATGATATGTAAAGCTTCACTAAATGACCTAGAGATGAAAATGAAATACAGAATAACAAACTAAAAATGAACAAATGTGAACTTGGAAGAAGGATGAGGTTAGAACAAGCTTCAAAAATATCAAAACCTATTGTTTAATTTCCATTCGGAGTCATACGCTAGTCTAGGAAATTTAGTCCTATACTAGGGTTTCTAGGTGGAAAAAAGAATCTAATAGTGGTGAGTTTGAATCCTCTGAAATCTAGAAAATTCCCTATACTGGGACTCATATTCCACAAGTAGCATATCTTTCCTACTCTACTTTTTTAGAGGGTTAAGATCTAAATTAGGTCTCCAATCTGTACTCTTCCTTCCACACTTGATTTTTGGGTCTGAAACCTTGATTTGTAACTTGGAAGTGACTTTTCATAGAGGTAACAATCTTATGACAACTTGATGAATTTTTTCAACCTTGCAACCTAATCTTCAAAGAATATTCAAGCCTCAAGACACCTATGTTTGCAATCACACATGTAAAGAGAAGGAAAAAATTATTGATTCTTAGGAAATCAGGGTTTACCTTAGTCAAACATTATTTAGGTAATTAAAGCTTGTGAAGAAACAATGGAATATGAAACATGAACAATAAAAATTTAAAGGATTTCCTGATATATAAGTCAAAAATGTAACATGAAGTTGCCATGTAGAATGCAGATCTTGATCTTGAATTTTGATATGAAACAATGCTTGTAAATGGATCTTCGATGCTACATCACAACACTAGCTCTACAAAATGCTTGATGCATGATAATATTGACATGAAGATGGATCTTGAATTGGTGCACCACATGATGAATAAATTTACCATTTAATGCCATATAAATTCTCTTCTAAACTCTCTTGGCACTCTTGTGAAGTCTTAGACTTCTTAACTCTTCATTGCTTAGGATGATATCTTGAATCCTTGGGTGAAATAATGATTTGAGATCCTAAAGGCCGAAATTCATGAAATTTAAACTCAAATCCCCAATTTCCTACTCAAAACCCTAAAATGGTATCAAATGGGACTCATATGCCACTGGTGGCATATGGGTGGCATATGGGTCCCATGCTTTTTTAGATTGATAAAATTTTGTGGAGTTGAGAATTTGCATGTATTTGTTAATCTTATCAAGATTTCAGTTGAAATATACATCAAGATGCATAAGATAGGGTCTTAATGGCCTATTAATGATGATATGAAGGTCATAAATGTAAGAGGGCCCGAAATCTCAATGTGTAAGTGTAAATAAATATACTTTACAACATTAAATTAAGGAAAACTTAGTTCTATTTAGCTTAGAAGGGCCCTAAACCTAATTTCAATGTGTAAAACACATTACAACACTAGATTAAGTAGACATAGGTCCATTTTAATAGTAATATTTCCTAAATTAACTCATAAATTATGTTTATTAAGTTCACAAGAGCTGAAACAAGTGTGAAAATGTAACAAATGACATTTTTTGACACTACATTTAACCCCCACTTTAGTGAGAGGAGGAAATTGCTTCAAACTTAAACTAAAGTAGATATTCAATAGGGGACCAAGTGTCCTTTCCAATTTATTTTTGGATCTAAAACCCTAATTTGCAACCTATAGAAGTCTTCCAATGGTATCCAAAGCAAGGTTACAACTTTGAATGCTTTGAAAACTTTCTCCAAAACTTCTCTTCAATGTGTCATCAACCTAGATCTAAGAATCACACACTAAAGAGAGGGAAAATTTCATTTTTTTAGTGGATAGGGGTTTTCCTTGGTCAAACATCATTTTGGTAATCAAACCTTGAAATGAAATGAAATAATAATGGGGAACGATGAATGAACAACATGTATTGTTACAACTCACCAAACCCTAGCAATAAAGTGCCATAGACATGTATGAAATGGCTCCAATTGATGTATATCTTGAATCTTGCTTGAATAGGATATATCTTGAATTAGATGCTAGCTTGACTCATAAAACCCTACATCACAATTGTTAGCTCAAAAACAAAGAAGATGCATAATGAGTTTGGAATGATGGTTAATGCTTGCATAATGCCCTAAATCACTTGATAATCAACCCTTGAATGCTCTTGTGAACACTTGAATGTTTTTGTGAACTCAAGTTTTCTATAAGGATGCTCATTCAACTTGCTAGGTCACTTGATTGCTTGTTATGATTCTTGTGAACTTGTTAGGATAAAATTACTAAAATATCCTTGTATTTATACTTTTTTATGCCCAATTTCCCAAAATTACAACACTACAAGCTGACATGAAACCTAACACAATAAAATATTGCCAAAAATTTGAATTAATTTTGATTTTTGGCCACACAAGAAACATACACCAGAAGTGGCATATGAGTCCCATTAGGCATTAATTATGGGACAATTTTCAAAAATGCTTAGAAATGTGTAAAATCTTGATTGGGACCCAAAAAACTAGGTGGGACTCATATGCCCAAGGTGGCGTATGATTCCCAAATCACTAAATTAAGGCCACATAACCTAAAACACTTGATTATGATTGGATGTTGATTTATGCCAAGATTATCCTCGAAAAGATGGATTCAACAAGACTTGTGGATAAAAAATAAGGAAAACTAAAGCATAAAGAATCCCAATCATTTAATAAAACCATAAAAGGTGTGAAAGTGTGTTACAACACTCCAAATAAGGCACCAATAAGCTCATTTGGTTCACAATGGTGCAAAACATAATGTGAATATGTTAGAAATATTACAACACTAAATCAAGGCCATGTAGGGATTACTTTTTTCATCATTACATCTAGCCACCACTTTAGTGAGAGGAGTAATTTTCTTAAAAATCACACTAAAGTAGACTAATTCACACCAAGAAGATTCCAAATGTACTAATGCTTGTAAGATAGGAAAACCATGATCAAGAGGGTTGTGCATGCCCCCAATACCAAGGTGCTATGGAAAAATACCATAGGCACAAACTAACACACATGAAAATGATATAAAGAGAAATAATAAGGCACAAGTATACATAGCCAAAGATAAAGAGAAAGGAAAACCAAGAAAAAGTGGGGTGGATCAAGCTTCGACTATTTTTCCAACATGAGGTGGATCAAATCTAGGTTGTATGTCCAACAAATGCACACTCACCCTGAGGCAATGAAAGTTTAGGCTACTCACTAGGTGAGTAATCCAAGAAGGTGAGACACATACACACATACAGTTGGCTAAGGGAGAGTCATTCCTTGAATTGGATTCTCGACAAACTATACCAAAGTTATACTTCCTAATAACTTTGATGAGGTGCCACACAACAATGAACATTGAGCTTCATGAGGAAAGTAAAGCTTTGTATGCTTGGAATTCATGACCAAAACAGATGGATCCATAGGCATGCAAAGTGTGTTATGAAGGGTGGCCATATAACTAAAGATACAAATACAACAATAAGGAACCTTCAAAGGAGTCTTTCTTAATTCATGTAAGGTATTTAACTTACAGAAAATTGTGAGAAATATCTCCAAGAGAGGATCAATCAAATCTGAATATAAGATCCACAACTTAGGGAATGGAATGTGTCACATCAAGCCACTAATAGGAATACAATATGCTTAAGAGGGATCACACTCTTGAGGGACATCACACCCAATGTCAATGACAAAGTGAAAGAACACATCATATGAAATAAGAATACTACACCATGAAAAATGAAAAAAAGGAATGCAAAATAATAATTCCAATTTATGCCCCAAATTTAAAGAAATTTATAAACACCATGATGTGAGAAATTACTTTAAAGTAGAAAATGATAAATATGAAAAATAAAGAAGAGATGAGAGCTAACCTAGAAATCCCTATTCCAAGTCATATTTTTCCAAATAAGTCTATGTTATGAAAAAGAAAAGAGAGGGGTTTCCCCCAAAATAAAAATCCAAAAAAACATAAGGGATCTATGGAAATGGGGTCAATATGTTCTTGCTACAATATTTTGAGAGAGCTCAAAACTGCTATAATTCCCCAAATATACATAGAACTAGAAGAATGACACAAAGAGAGTGAAAACAAAGAGGAACCTTTCTGGTCAATATGAAAGAAACATGAATGTCTCAATGCCTTGCATCATCCAAAAAAGGAAAAAAAAAGTTAAATGAAAAAGATAAAGGAAAAGCTTTTGGGTCAACATAAAAGAGACATAAATGTTTTGATGCCTTGCGTCATCCCCAAAAGGGAAACACAAGACAAATGAAAAATATAAAGGAAAAGTGAAAAAATGTATGACAAAGAAGAATGAATGTACAAATAGAGGAATGCCACAAAGAGAGTGAACATCAAATAAAATAGTACATGGGGATCACATCATGCACATTCAATCACACAAAAGACAACATTGAAAAATAAATAATGCAAAAGACTAGTAAGGAACATGCGAGTCAACCTAAAGCAAGTCATTTTCATCCCAATAATGTTCATTATATGTCAAAGATGGACAACTAGCCAAAGGGGCAATAAAAAGTGACGAATCGGGGTAATTTCTAGGTTCAACACTCTTCTTAGGAGAATTGTCACTTAAGCTCATGGAAGAGGAAAATAATGTATTCAATTCATTATACACCTTCTCATCAATTTTTGTAATCTCCTCATAATAATCTAAATTAATCACAATAGACTTATTCAAATGATAATTTTCAAAGAAGGGTTCAACTTAGATTATTGTGGTTGCATTATAGGATCTTTTTGTTCTCGAAAACGGGAAGACTCATCATGCATTACTTCAATCATGTTCGGATCTTGATTTTCTTTTTTTATTTATTCATTTAAGTTTTGAGCAAGGGTATGACATCTATACCTATGCTCTATAGCACCTCTATTTATTTTAGTTTTATTTGCAAGCTATGTTTGAGTAGGAGTGGGATGATCAACCATAGGTTTCTTTTCTTCCCTACGGGGAGGAATAAAAATAGCCATGGAAGGTTGTGCAATGACATTATCTTTAAATTTGTAACCTTGTTCTATTCTAGGAGGTATTATGGGATTTTTTTCATTGTCTCTTTGTCTTTTGTAGGAAATGGGTGAAGGTTTCAGCTAAGGTGGGTCTTGGTTATTTACAATTTCTTTAGGTTGAATCATTGTTTCATTAATGATGGTAGGCTCAGTCATTGGTTGAGGAATGTTGTGGAGGGATAGTTTTGCTATGTATTTCACCTTGAATTTTTTGTAGGATTTTAAAAAGAAGTCTTCTCAAGATTTTATAGGTTCTATAGGCTTTGTCCAAAATAAATCTAAGGAAAAGTTTCCACATGAAGACAAAGGGTTAAAGCCACTATGATGGATGGTGAAAATTTCATTTTCAAAGGAAAATTTAAGAATTTATGTCCAAATTAAGGGACTACATTCATGCAAAAAAACTATGGATAGCCTAGCTTCACACAAAATTGGTTTGACTATGGGTTGATGGAGAATGATACATCTAATATTTTCGGTCCTATTTGTAAATTGAGGGTGATCAATCCCATCATAGGGAAAGAAAAACTATTATGCATCTTGATCCATTATTTTGGTTTATGCTATATTTCTTGATAGATCTCATGCACAAATAGGAATTATTTAGTGATCACATTCTATCCACGTATGGTATCTATTAATATCCCATTAGTGGGCTTACCATAGATTCGGTTAGATATGTAAAGAGGACCCTCAGGACCATGTTTAAGTATATCCTCTAAGGAGAAAAAAATATCATGAGGACTTTTAGTTCAACCCTTATGAGGAATGATGTCTATCACTCCTACCATATCATCCATAGGATCATTATCTATAGGATCATATTGAACAATATCATTGTTATCATCATCTATATTAACATTGGTCACATCATTCTTTGTAGTTTCACTAGCTTTGACAAATGAAATGTTATGATAAGGCATAGGGTTAGTAAAAAATTGCAAGCTTTGGTTAGGAGGGGCAACCAAATTATTCTGCTGATAACTAACACCTCCAATTGAAAGACAACCAAAATTAATCAAGTCTTGCACAAGATTTTTAAGATTCTTACAATGTTCTATATAATGTCCATTTTTTTCTATGGTAATGGAAATAAGCATTTGATCTAAAGTTCAATGGTGGAGGATTTCTAGGATTGGGAGTCTTAATGGGAGGAAAGGTGATCATATTCTTTTCTAAAAGTTGTGACATTGTGTTATGGAGGGGATCTATTAAGGGAGTGAATTGTCTAGACGGAACCCCAAATACAAAACGAGTTGTCTTCCTTATATTAGCCACTTGGTTATCAACATGTTGATTTGTTTGTTGAGGGGATTTTAGTTGAAGGAATACTTTATTATATTTTCTAAAAGGTTCATAATTATTTTTGTTTGTGGACTTAAACTTCTTAGTTCAGTTAGACATGGATTTTGTATCACAACTACTAACCAAGTTTTGATAATCATGAAGGGAAATACATAAGTGCATGGAAGGGAATTTCATCATGTTAAGCTTATCTTGTATCTTACTTTGTAAATTATCTATGAACATCTTTTCAAGGTGAGGTTCGGGGACCTTTACATCAATTTGGGAATAAAGAGATTGATAGCATGAAATAAAGTTTATAATATTTTCCTCATGTTTACTTACATCTCATCAAATTGACCAAGGTAATTTTAGGAGTAATATGAACTTGGAAATGGTTTATAAATGCCTCAACAAAGTCATTGATGAATGACTGGATTTTTTTGGTAACAAAGAAAACCATTCTAAGGACCTATCCTTCAAAGATCTAGGAAAAATCTTAGCCAAGAGCTTATCCTCAATAATAGTCACTACATAAGGAAGTGTAAGAAAAAAAATGATTCAAAGGATCTCCTTTCCCCCATATTTCTTGAATCTAGGCACCTCCACAATTTGTGGCATTGGTGTTCTCAATATCTCCAAGGAAAAGGGACTAATTTTCACATAATATGTAGGTGGTCCATTTTTATGTTGGTGTATGGTGGAAAATTTCTTTTGAAGGGATAATACGGTTTGAAAAAGTTGGTTTATGAAAGGTTCATTGTTTTCATTTTTAGATGGAGGTAAATAGGGTGAAGGGGTGTATGCGTTTGACAGACAAGTGAATGGAATACTTATAGGTGGTAAGGTGGTAGGGGATATGACATGTGATGCCACAAAGGTACTAGGGATACTAACAGAAATACCCAAGGAAGGAATCACATTCCTTGTAATTTGCATTGTTGTTGTGACTTGAGGGTTGGTATAGGTAGGAATAGAGGCAATTGTTGTGAGAGGAGGAATTTGAACTCATCCTTGGCTTGTGACATTGTTTGAGGGTAAAGAAAAACTAGTGATTGAGGTAAGGTGTTTTCCAAAGATTTGAACTATGTTACACACAAGGTCAAGTCCATCCTCACTTTCAAGCATGCAATCAATGTTATTTATGGTAGGGATGGCGGTGGTTGAAATCTTGTCATTGATCACTTGATTTTGTAGGTTTGCTAAGTCTTCATGAATTTAGATTATGTTTTTTTTTTGGAACACTAGTAACCATTATTTCAACATACATTACACTACTTGAACGAAGGGAATTGTTAAGGGTATGCTCCATACCTAGTGAACTAGTATCAATACTAGGAGTGAAACAACTAGATAGCCTAAGATCCATGACGATTGTGATATCGTGGGATGACATGAGTCTTGAACTTCATCTTACTATAGTATTAGAAATAGGAAACCAAGTAGAAATTCCCATGCAAGGGGTACTAAATGCAAGATTAAGGAAAATGAAATTTAAGCTAAATATTGTGACATAGATTTTAGGAGCCCGAAATGCTAGGCCCTCTTCCTAGGGTTTTCCACCTAAAATGAGAAAGATTAGGGATCTTAAAATGTTTATGCAGATTCAAATTAGGATGTATGAAATGTGACATGATGGAAATGAAATAAAATAAATTCAAATGATTGATTAAAATGATCTAAAATGAATGTTAAAGTGCAATTTAAGCTATGTTTGAAAACACATTATGATATGCAAACCACTCTGAAAGATGAAGAAATTGAAAGAAATATGCAAAATAGAAGGTACAAGATTAAATTTGAGTGCACCTAGATGTTGTATGATATTTTTGGAGTGTCCAAAATGTTGATGAATTTTTTTTCTTTTTCACAATGGGACCCATTCACCAAAGGTGGTGAATTAGTCCTATTGTTGAAAAAGTGTCAAGCACTGATTTGTGACAACCAAGAGTTTATTTTTGACAAAATGAAGATTTTCAAATTTCAATTTGGACTCATTTTCCAAAGGTGGCCAATCAATCCTCCCCAAGATTTATGGAAAATTAGGGGGCAACACTGCTACACTAGATCTAGTAATGTCTAAATGTTAGGTTGTTAGGGTCAAATCTACAAGAAATGGACAAAAGACACTCAAAATGCTTGAAAAGATGATGAATTGAATTGAAGAGCCTAGTTGAATTGAATTCCACTTTTCAACACTTTTAAACCTATTAAATCTGCAAAACAAAGCTGCAAATACACATGCATAAATGGGAATAATGTTGGAGGGTTAGTGAATAGGGGTTTGCCTTGGTCAAACCCCACTTTGGTAATAAAACCCAATAGAAATGAAAGAAATGTAAAGGAAGTGATTAATAAATAAAATACAAGTATTACAAACTTACCAAATCCTTGAATATGCAAATATGAAGTGATGTTAATGGCTACTCCAAAGTGCTTGAAAAGAGCTTAAATTGATGATGTAGAATGCTTGAAAGAGGAGATTGCTTGAATGTGTTAAGAGATGTAAAATGAAGTTAAAATCACATATTTATACAAATATTATTCCTTTATATCTATTCATACCTCATCATAGGCTGAAATGAAGTGAATTTTAGTAAAATCTTGAAAGAAATTTTGAAATATTTTGAATTTGGGGGCCAAGGGGGACTCATTCAACACCCTTGGCAAAATAGTCCCACCTAGGACCCAAAACCAAGTGTTAGAAATAATGTTGTGTTTAATGTTGATTGTTGGGATAAGACCAAAAATACACTTAATATAAGCATATTAGGGCATAAAGTGAATAAAATAAAGTAATGCCCCTCTAAATAACCTAAGAATGTTGCAAAGGTAATATAAAAGTGTAATAAATTTTTTTTAAAGTATTAATTCTATGTTAATAAGTTGCATACATTCTTAGGTTAAACGACGTTACACTACTTTGAGTTTTCCTTAAGCGACTTAAGTATTTCGCATTGCTCCCAATTAAAACATAATATAAAGTAAACATTGCATAATAATTTAAATTCTCTTACAAGATATAATAAGGTACAAATACGTTTCCATACATTGCATTGATAAGATATTACATTGCTCATCCATCTGATGAGATAGTTCAAATAACAGTTACAATTTTACAAATGATCACCTCTTATACAATTGAGGGATGTTTTTACAATTCAAGTTTTACAATATACAATGATGAAGAAATAGAAGGAATCCATGTGCGAGCTCTCCATCCATGAAGCGCTCAATGCTACAATCGAACTGGGGACCCAACGGAGTAAGGTGCACGTTCCACCCAACCATGTGGTACCCGTAGGTCCACCCCCCGTGCTAGGAGATAGTAATAAGGCTACCTAGACCAAATCTACTAACCCTAAACACTAGTACAAACACACTATTGGTTACATTGCTTCCAGATTTGACAATCAATTTGAAACTCAAACAAAAGGTTTAATTGTTATTCTAGGTGGAGTGTCATCACAACGATGCAATGGTTACCCTGGTGTTTCTTCCTAGGTTCCGGCCCCCAATCCTTGGGTTACCCTGGTAACCTCTTACGAAACCCGGCCCCTATTGCAATCAGTTGTGGAATCAAATGTCCCTTAAGAAAACGAGACATTGATTTGCCATTCCAGGCCTTCTCGACTTATACTCATAACTGTAGTAGCTTATGAGTCATAAGCGAGGCATTAACATCTTATTACATGTTTTAAACTATCTACTGTGTTATTTAGTTTTCACTGACTTACTTAACTAATCGTAAGTTACCCTGACACCACTTTGTGTGTCGGCCCTTACGACTAGCCACTCCCCTAAACATAACAAGGTTACTAGGTTCTCTGTCTAAGGTTTACGAGTGTACACATAACCATAATCAATATAAAAGACTAATCACGTTTCAATGAACAACGTCCAATATTCATAACTTCGGTGTCAAACCACCAACAAAACTATGTACACATACTTAGATAACACTTGATATTTTAATTATCAATCACATTCCCAATTTTAACGGTTGGTCTGGAAGACTTGTTTACTCTATATTTTTCCCAATTTGCCCAAAAAAAAAAAATTATTTAAAACAGATTGAAATAAATTATTCCTTCTACTTTAGGATATACTAAATCCTTTCAAACAGTTTATTTGCATGAAATAAAAACATCTTAATCAAATTTCATAATTAAACATTCTAAGTCATAACTTTCATGATTTTATAAATATACTCCAATTTGTCAATAAAACAATTTTAATCCAAATTTTCATTGATTATTTAAATATAAGTCAACACTTATATAATCTTATTTAATTCATAATGTTATATCATTATTTATGCTATAAAAACATCACATTAAAATAAAATAATTAAAATTCAATTTATTAATAAATTTATATAATATATATTATAATATTATATTATATATATAATATATTCAAAATATATTATATATAAAATAAATATTAATAATATATAAAATATAAATAAATGTTAACTTTTACTAAAAGTAAATATTCATTAAGCAAAACTTTTATTAAAAGTTTATAATAGCCACGCAGCCCGCAGCTCCTCACAGGAGGTTGCGCTGCCTGTGGGACAGCGCCTCCTCCACATAAGTGTGGAGGGCACTGCCTCACAGCAGCCGCACCCTCCACTGTGAGGGGGGCGGTGGCTGGGAGGAAGCTCCCCCGCCGTCCATACCATTCATTAACAAACCCACGAAAATACAAAAAATTTAAAACGCATTTCTTTAAAATATATGCGGATTAAATCCGCCGACCACTGTAAAATAAATTTCGGTTGGAAATTCGCCGTACGGCGATTTCTCTGAATTTAATTTTTTTAAAAAATAAACCTTCATAAATAAATAAACATAGTATCCTATAATTTACCCAACAGTGAATAAAAACAGAGGTTTTTAAACTGGTAAAATTTTCTTCAGAATAAACCACAATAGATAAAGAATTTTTTTTTTTTACAGAGATAATTTTCTGTACAATGAGTTTTCAATAAAATAAATACACCCAGAAGTATTTTTTTTAAATTAAACCCCATATCCTCTTGTATTTAAATTTCAATTTTCTATTTCCAAACAATATTTCCCTTCAAAAATTTGAAATACTTATTTTTTAAACAGAGAGGATTTTCTACAGAAATTTTCTAAAATTATCAAATTTTCACACGGCATCATAATTTTCTTTTACCAACAATTTTCTTTTACAGCAAGATGAAAACTACAAGAAAAATACCTGTATCTCCTTTCTCCTTGCTAACTGATGAAGAGAAGTTTGTTGCCTGTAACCTCCAATCCTTTCCCGTACAGCAAAATCCAATCCAAAATCTAGTTTTCCAACTAACACAATAGATCCTCCACCAAGATTTTTTTTAAAAGATCTTCTAAAAGAAATAACAACCCCAACAGAGAGGAATACCAATTCTTAAGAAATTTTGGATTTTAACACACAGAGAAAAAAATAATTTTTCCCAGTCCCCAGAAAATATCCCCGAGGCAACAGAATAACCCCGTACAATTTCCCGAGATCCACAATAACCTCCCCGTAACCAAATTTCCAACAACCTCATAAAAGCACTGGCACACTTGTCGAGAAGAGGTTTTCAAAATATCTTCCCTTTCTCGGCAAGTTTTTGCCAATTAAATTTTGCATGCAATTTATTTAATTATTTAATTTAAATTTTTACAAATTAATTTGCATGCATTTTATTTAAATACTAACAATTAATTTTCAATCACAATTTTATTTTACATGCATTTTCTAATTTAATTTATTTTCTAATTTATTTAAACACGATATAATTTATGCACTTAATAATTTAATCTAATTAATTAATTTATTTAATTAAATAGTTAAATCCTTTTAAAGATCAACTATTTAACTAATTAAACTAACTAATGTATTAAATTATTAAATAAATAAATTTCAATCATATTTAAATATTAAATTAAAACAATAAATAAACATAATAATTAACATTAAAATAACATTTACCTTTTCGAAAATAATTTAACCAAGAAACATCACAACTTACAACTCAAAACTAAAAACCTGACCTTGTACTCAAGACTAGGGTTAAAGACCGAACTAGGATTAACCTAACTACTATCTCCCTTTCAACAATTCCGTTGAGTCTTGACACGCTCAGACCTGATTACACAGGTGGAGTCGGTGTCATGTACCTGCAAGTCCTGCAACCAAACAAACAATGTACATACATGCATATAAATATAAAGCAGTAAACAGGCACACCGTGCGGAGAAAATCACAGATATCGCAGGGCACTCGCAAGCGAGTGATGCGATTCTGTTCTCCACACCAATACACTCATAGAAGACTGACTCAATACATGTCGTTAGTCCATCATAAGCATATGCATATCCATAGTCAACAGAAAATAATCATCTACTCTAAATCATATCATGTCTGAAAGCAATAAACATCACACAAAGTATCATCATGTCACACAATAATCCATCATCGCTCAAAATCAGCGATCCAAGTATCCAACAAAACAACAAAGTCTAACAGTATGAGAAAGTATCAACAGAAAACATAGCATAAACGGAGGGGTACTACATCCTCCCCCCCTAGGATCAGGCTTGCTCCTGAAAGCCTGCGAACAGATAGGGATAAAGTTCCCTCATGTGTGTCGCATCCTCCCAGGTAGCGAAGCCTCATAGCTAGGATCCCATTGGACCCTCACCGATCAACGTCTCGACCCCGAGACCGGCGTCCGGTCTGAAGAATGGCCACGGGCTCCAAAGCCAGCTGCCCGTCCTCTACCTATAACGCATTCCAATCAAGTACATGAGATATGTCGATGATAAGGTCTAAGTACTGATACATGAAAAAACATCATGAATACGAGACAAACTAGGTGGTAAGGCTAGTCAATATGCCACAGGACCAATTCTCTCTAAGATCTCGAATGGTCCTATGAAATGAGGTGCAAGCTTAGAGCCTTTTAAGTAGCAGTTGGACTCTTTCGGTCGCACTTTCCGGAAAGTAACTCTATCCTGGCATCGATCGATCCTATGCGCTCCGGCATATTTCTTTTTGCCTATCTGAGCAATTAATGCTCTCCTATCTGGTCAACCTGTTGCTCCATGTACGAAGCATCTCGGGTCTAGCAACCTCTATCCTCTAATTCCGATCCAACTAAATGGAGTTGACAAAGGACGGCCAGAGTATAATGCCTGATAAGGTGGCATACCTATAGAACTCTGATATCCGTTGTTATAAGCGAATTCTACTAAGTACAAATAATCCTCCCAACGTGATTGTTGATCCATAACGTACATCCTAAGCATATCCTCTAATATTTGGTTAACTCTTTCAGTTTGACCATCAGTTTGAGGATGATAAGCTGAACTAAAGTTCAGCTGTGTACCCAATGCACGTTGCAAGGAAGTCCATAAAGCTGAAGTGAATACAGGATCTCTATCCGATATGATCCTACGAGGAATTCCATGCAATCTAACGATATCCTCCATGAATATCCTAGCTACCGAGGAAGCATTATATGATGAACGTACAGGTGAAAAATGAGCTACTTTAGTCAAACGGTCAACAGTTACCATAATGGCATCATGTCGACGTGAAGACGTAGGTAACCCAACAATAAAATCGATGGATATAATATCCCATTTCCATTCGGGAATGAGATGTGGCTGCAATAATCCAGCAGGATGATGATGCTCAGCTTTAACACGCTGACATTCAAGACATCTCGATACATAATCAGCAATATCACGTTTTATACCAGGCCAGAAATACAATTGCCTAAGATCGGCATGCATTTTCTTGACACCTGGATGAGCTAAATACAGAGCCCTATGAGCTTCAGTCATGATTAATGTACGAAGACTCTCTACATGAGGTACATAGATGCGACCTAAATGTCGTAATATACCATCCGATTCTAGGACATAACCTTCAAATCGACCTTCTAAAAGTCTACCCGATTCAATCTCTGACTTCACTTCCTGATATAATCTATCAGTAGGAAGTGCAACTACTATTTGACCTCTCAAATCTACTTCAAGAGTAGTAGCAGAGATCTCATGTCGACGTCGGCTAAGAGCGTCAGCCACTACATTCTCTTTGCCTTGAACATACTTTACTTCAAAATCGTACTCACACAAGAACTCCATCCACCGTCTTTGCCTAGCATTCAAGTTAGGTTGCGTAAAAATGTATTGCAAACTACGGTGATCGGTATGAAGTTCGAAGCGATGACCTAATAGAAAATGTCTCCAATGAACTAATGCATGCACTACTGCAGCTAGTTCTAGGTCATGAGTAGGATAGTTTAATTCATGGTCCTTGAGTTTACGAGACTCATAAGCAACCACCTGCATACATCTTGCGTAAGGCGCTCCCAAAACCTTCCCTAAGGATGCATCCGCTGAAAACAACAACAAAATCCTTGGTAGGATCGGGGAACAATAATAAGTATAGGCATTGGTTAGTTTTTTCTTTAAGTGTTTGAAAAGCTAACTGACACTGTTCTGTCCAAACAAACTTCTTCCCTTTCCTCTGAAGAGAAGTAATAGGATGACCGATCCTAGAAAAACCCTCGACAAAACGTCTATAATAGCCAGCTAACCCCATAAAACTACGAACTTCACCTACATTAGTAGGTGCGGGCCAATCAACTATGGCTTGGATCTTTGAAGGATCCACAACAATACCTTTTCCAGATATCACATGTCCAAGGTATTTTATTTCAGGTTGAAAGAAGTCACACTTCTTCAAGTTTGCATACAATTGGTTTTCTCTTAAACATTGCAACACCTGTCTCAAGTGTTCTTCATGTTCCTTCATGTTCCTCGAATAGACTAAAATGTCATCGAGAAATACCAGGACAAAGCGATCAAGGTATGTACGAAATACACCATTCATTAAACTCATGAATACTGAAGGTGCATTCGTTAACCCAAAGGGTACTCACAGGCTGAATTGGTAATGTCCATAGCGAGGTTAGAAAAGCCGGTTTATGGATATGCTTGACTATATCATGATTGATGATAACCCGGTTCAAATCGATTTTAGAACACACTAGCTCCCTTGATTTGATAAAAAAGATCATCGATTCTAGGCAAAGGATAACGATTCTTAATCGTAACCTTGTTCAATTGATGATAGTCAATTCACAGCCTAAGAGATCCATCAACTAACTTCTTCACAGAGGCAGGGTGCTCCCAAAGGAAACACTTGGACGAATAAAACCCTTTTCTAAAAGTTCCTCTAACTAAATACGAAGTTCCTCTAACTCCTGAGTCGTCATTCTATAAGGAGCTCTAGAAATAGGCTCAGCTCCAGGAACTAGGTCAACTCTAAAGTCGATATCCCTCTTCGGTGGCATTCCAGGAATGTCATCAGGAAACACATCTGCGAATTCCCTAAGAATAGGATGATCATCAAGAGATACCTCTCGACTCTCACCCTCATCTAAATCGGTAACTGTTGTTGCAAACAGTTGACATCCCTGACGAAGACATCGCTTTAATTGCATGGCAGATATCATCCGCAAAGAGATAGGTCTATGAATACCTACGATTTCCACTTTCGCACCTAAATCATCCATGCAACTAACTGTCTTAAGTCGACAGTCAATCACAGCATGATAAGATGCTAACCAATCCATACCTAGTACTATATCGTACGATCCTAAGGGAGTAACATATAAATCAACTAAGGTAGTTAACGTACCTATTTTAAGTTCACAGTTATGTACTAAGTTATCTACGGCTACTTTCACCCCAGAGGCGAATTCAACTTGCCATTTACCACCTTGTTTTACCGCCACAAGACCACAACGGTCAACAATGGACGGTGAAATAAAGGAGTCAGTGGCTCTAGAATCAAAAAGTATAGATACATTAACACCATTTAACTTACCTGAAGATTCGACCACCGTATTCTGGTGATCGGCTTGGCGGTCATTAACCGCTGCATATACTGTATGAGCTCGTCCTGCATCGCCCACCGTAGGCTCTGAAACTGTAGGTCGAGGCCCATAACCAGTAGAGCCTCTCATCGGACACTGCCTAGCTATGTGCCCATGCTGCCCACAAGAATAACAACCTGTACCTGTGCCTCTACCAAATCCTCTGCCACCCGAAGGTGCATTGGACTGCTGAAAACTACCCCTACTCATGGTAGACTGAGCACTCTGCGCAG
>VDFB02372896.1:9424-21254 GCA_007258455.2 Sequoia sempervirens | reverse complement strand
AAAGTATTCCAACCTCAAAAGATGTGTACATGAGGTTAACCAAATATCTTAGTAACCTCTTGAGGTTTAAAATGTTGCACATTTGGTTAAACAAGAAGTTGTCTAACCTCATCAACCGAAGTACACTTAAGCATAGTGAATAGATTAATTATTAACACTAATGACTTAGGACACAAGAATTAAATGCCAAAATATAAGATAAGAGCTAGTGACAACTAACACTATCTATAAAGATTCTCTCATATGATCTAAGTGGAATTAACATGTAAATAAGACCTAGATAGGTAAAACATCTATTTACACCAATAATTTTAAGAGTTTTATTGTTTTCACATTTTAATTTTGTCAAATTCTTTTATATAATAAATATATTATTTATTTTACAAATAGACATCTCACCCTAAAAGATAAATAAACCAACAAAATAAGGAAACTACGTACTATATGTTGCTTGACAAAGATAATTGAAAAATTAAACACTTTTACATTTACATTATCATACAACAACAAATTTATACACAAACTTATGTAGCTATTCATCAATAAAAGCTTGGAACAAGAATTATTTTTTATAATATCAATTAAATTTATACATAAAATGCACTTTAATATATGAAACTTAATCAACAAAATTTTATTATTCTTGTAAATTTTATTACAATGCATTATCTTGAAATATATTTATTTTCGTGTCAAAGAAGAGCCAAGATGGAAATGATAACTCTAAATGTGATCAATTACATTATCATAATTGGTATTATTGAGTTCTCTGATCATTAAAAGGAAATACAATAAATGTGAAAATGATTTCACTATGATCATGGAATATTTTAGGGGTTTGTACGCTCTTGAAGGATATGAACTCCCATATACCTGCATATGTGCATAATCAAAACATTTTATTAGTGTTATATCTTGAGCACTTTGAAAAATAAATAATGTAGATTAATTATTAATAAAAGTAAATACCTTCCGAGCATCATGGTAGTGGCTTGTGGATTTGTACCAGGGGAATCCTTATAAATTGAACCATCCACAACCCTTAGATTATAAATACCTTTCACAAGATATTTTTTATCAACCACCAAACCAACTTGACAACCTCCATGGTAATGGTAAAATGTCCCTAGTGCATCTTTGCAAAGCTTGGCCAAGGCATCATCATTTGATTGATTCTTGGGTAATTCCACTCCAAGGAATCGAAGTGTTTTGGAATGTCCATTATCGGCAAATGCAAACTCTTGAATAGAAGATGTCATACTTAGATTAACCATTACTTTCATACTAAACATACATTTTCGTAAATCAAAAGGGTGTGAGTAGTAATTGTAACGAACATAGGGATTATCTTGAGGGTCTATGCTTTTAAGCCAAAGCTCACCCCTTGATAAGGGAAATGCCAACTTACTTGCAAGACGACCTAAATCTTGTGTACTTGTGGCATTATTTTGTTGGATAAAGCTAGCAGCCTCAAAGTAGAGTTGTGAATTGTCTAGAATGCCTACTACTTGTGCATAAGAAAATTCAAGTGGTTTTGGGGATTCTATAATAAAGCTTGCGCGGGGATTATCTTGTACTTCTTTCCCTACTGAAGGTAAATCTAAAAGGACAGTAATATTCAGGTTCTTAAGTTGTTTTGTTGGACCAATTCCACTTAAGAGAAGAAGTTGAGTGCTACCTATGGTTCCTGCTGACAAAATCACCTCACTATTGATTGACAATTGGTTAAGTGATACTTGATAAAATAGGCCATCATTACTACTTGTGAAGTCGACTCCATTAGCCTTAAGCTTTCCTGCAAAATAGGTTCTCAATAATATTACACACATACACGTAGACATATATATGGAGATGAAAGATCACAATTAAAGTAGGGGAATTCTGAAAATAAAACATCTATGCTTACCTGATGCCACATTGAAGAGGATTTTGTTTGCAGTAGCATTCAGAAGAACTACAATATTTTCTGGATTTGCATACTGGAGGAGATCTGCGGCTGTATGTCTCTTTCCATTCTTGTCAAAAATTGAAGCACTGATCTTGGTGCCCTCCAAATGTTCCAAAGTATATCCATTGTAAGGAACAACTCCTGCTTCAAGAAGCCCATCCTTGAAAGCAGAATTCCAAGTAAAAAGCTTGTACTGTTTGAAGGCATTCAACTTTTCTACCCATTCATACGATTCATTCACAACTTTCTCATCCCAATTCATTTTCCGAATATATTCCGAGCTCGCTCTGCTGTAGAATCCGCTGTTGATAGCTGTTGAGCCTCCTAGAACTCTCCCCCTTGCCAACTGCACTCCATCTTCTGAGACAAACCCTTCCACTACATAGGGATAGGTTGAGGGATCCCCGGAAATCTTGTAAGAGCTTTTGAAGTCCTCAACGTCGGGATTTCCGTAAGGAGAATCTCCCCTCTCCAATAGCAAAACCGAGTAGTGCTGTGACAGTGTTGCTGCCAGAGGACACCCCGCTGCACCTCCTCCAACTACAATGTAATCATATGACCTTGCAGCTGCCTTTTGAGCATCTGCTGTCATAAATGGATATGGGTATTCTGGGATCAAAAAAACATATTGATTCCAAATAGAAGTTTGAAAATTTGTACCGACCCAGATTAGAGGCTGCTGCTTCTGAATAGAATTGATGGTGATGATTTGTAAGCATCACCAGACATGAAATTACAAAGAATACTATCTCCATACTGATTAACCAATCTAATTCCTCTTTCTGAATAAATATATTGTGAAGTATTTGCATTTGATGTAGTTATTTATAGATGAGATGTACGAATGACAGATATTGGGTCTGAGATATTTAGTGATATTTAATTGAATCAGCCGTTGTTGGAGGTTTTGTCAACAAAATCCCGACTTTCCAAAGTTCCACCTGTCTTCTATAAGAGTTTGGTCTTCTCCAGTCTTTGACCAAGTCTAGTAAAGGGCACGTGAAAAATTGTCAAACCTCGGATTCCTGTAAATTGTCTTGTTACAATAAGATATTTAAACAGATAAATTGTCGCCCTTTAAAACTAGGCTTCATTCACGACAGCTTGGAGAGCAGGTACACCATCCCATAACAATAGGGTTTTTCAGCGACATATACATATACATATACGTATACATATAGTATTATTCTTCTAGAATTAAGATTTGGATATATCTATATAGTTTTATTTTTATAGAATTAAGATTTGGATATATCTATATATATAGTCTTATTCTTCTAGAATTAAGATTTAGAGATATGAATAGCATATCAATATGTTTGGTGAGGAGTGTTTTTAAATAAATTTTTGAAGTTTGACCAGAATTTTATTAGAATTTTTAGTAGTTGAATATAAATATAATTTGTTATTACTGTTGTCAATGAAAAACAATTTATATGTAAATTTAAACAATTTCAAAATATTTTAATAATCATAAATCTTATTATAACCCATCTTTATATTTCACATAAAGTATACAATAATTAAACACAAAATACCATTTAATATATTTTAGAATATATTCTTGTCAAAGACATTATGTTTCCATATTTTATTGTAAACGAGTTAAAATATTTTTGAAAAAAAGGGTGATTTTTTTTTTTTTTTGGTATTATTGTTGTAGATCACACTATGTGATATATCTTGAGAAAGAGTAAGCATTTATATCCAACACAAAAACCATGAAACAATTTTAATAAAGTTGTTTGGGTTGATATGTCACTCTTAAGATGAACATTTTTAATAAGTTGACATCCTAACTATAAATAGACAGTCATTCAAGAATCATATTTTTTATTTTTTTCACAATTTTTTAAATCATTTTTCTTATAATTATTTTTCAACTCCCAAAACAATACTATAAGTTATTATTTTTAAATGTGATATTCTTGGACAAGAAGAATAAGAAATCATAATTACTAGCTAAAGTCACTCCAAACTTACCAATTTCCCATGATTAACCATTCTCCATCAGCTAATTAATCACCAATTATTTTCTCTTTATTCCCCTAAAGCTAGTTAAATCAACTAAACTTACCTTCCATTTCCTTAACTAATCAATTAATTAATACCTACATGATTAGTCAATTTGACCAATTTATTTTCCTTTAACATTTTCCTACAATTTGATATTAGATAAAATTCTCAATCTATACAGCTATTGAGTTAATTAATAATTTCTCAATTGATTGACTAGGCTGACTACATCCCTAACATTTCTTCTAGTTTTTAAATTCCTCATTAGTGGGAAAGTTAGTTTTTATTTTAATCTCAACTCTCCAATTTAAAAAATAAAAATCATCAACCTCCAATCTCTCATGTATGTGAAGGGAGGCTCATATCTCTTCTCCACTTCCCTATGAGAACACTTGAACTCATCTCATTTCACCTCTAGTTGACCAAAACATCTTTCACCTTCTTAGGACACTTGTCCAAAGTCTAAATACCTATGTCATGTAACCAATCTCAACCCTTAATCCATCTTTTAACATTATCTATGCATTCTCCTCTTATGCAATCTATTAAAGATATTCTTTCTATTTTCATAGAATAGTCTTATGTTGTCAAAATAAGTAAACATAGTCTAAGGGGTTAAGATTAATTAGTTAAGATGTTGGGTTCTTATTCTGGAGACCCAAGTTCAAATCACAAAGGGACATATAATGTTGAATTCTAATTTGTAACTGATCTTCCATAGATAATTTCTAGTATGTCTTCTTAGAAAGAGCTTGTATAAGTCTCTACTAAGTTTTATGTAGAACTTGTAATGGTCTTATGTCGATGCTCATATGTGTATAATATTTTTTAATGATATTCAATAAATATATATATATATATATACATATATATATATACATATATATATATATATATATATATAGAGAGAGAGAGAGAGAGAGAGAGAGAAATCTTAGTCTTAAAGCACCCAGATACCAACATCCTTCATCTTTGAGTATATTCAATATAATCTAATGAAGGTTTTGTGTATAGTAGGTTTTCTCTAGGCCTTTGTCTTCATTATGAGTAGGTTTTCACTGCTCAAGACTCCATGCCTATGCATCAACAAGCCCTCCAGGATTGTCTTGCTGTTGTGCCAAATAGGCTTTCCTCAGCCCAAAGAATTTTTTGTGATCAATTTTTAACACTAGATAATCTCAAGGAAGCTATTCATTCCATGGATGATGACAAAGCCCTGGGGATCAATGGATTCTTGTGATTTTTACAAGGTCCTTTGGGATTGTGTTGGGAAAGATCTATATCATGTTTACTTAGAGGCTTTTCATGCTAATTCTTTGGGAAATTTAATAAACAAAGGAAATATTAAATTCATAACTAAGTCTGGAGATCTCGAGGATATTTGTAACTGGAGGCCTATTACACTTCTCAATGTCTCCTACAAAATCATCACCAAAGCTTTGACTCTGAAAATCTGCCATCTTTTACCTCAGATTGTTCGACTATAGAAAACATGATTTATCAAATGTAGGTTCATTCTAGATAATATTATTGTCATGTGGGAAGGTATGGAGTGGGCCAGACGATCAAACCAAAAGGCTATTTTTCTCAAAATTTATTTTGCTAAAGCCTATGGCTACATTGAATGACCTTTTATTCTTGCTATGATGCAAGCTTTGGGGTTTGGGCCCAATTTCATTTAGGTTGTTCGCATGCTATTTGTGGATGCTTTTGCTTTTATCACCATTAATGGCAACAAATCCTCTACCTTTGGGCTCTTTCGATCCATCCGACAAGGATTCCCACTTGCCCCCTCTTTGTATGTGCTCGCCACTGAAGGGTTTGGTTACCTTTTGGCCAACACGGTTTCTCAACAATGTGTCAAGGGAATTTCACTTCCTAACTCTTAGGCCCAACTGGTTAATGGCCATTTTACTGATGACTCTTTCCTCACTCTTCTTGAGGATGAAGATAATATCAAAGCAGCCTTGGAATGTCTCAATATTTTTTGCTTCGCTTTCGGTTCTTCCATTCAATGGCACAAAACTTTGTGCTACATATAGTCTATTTTGCCCACTCCACCTTGGTTTCAGTAGTATGGTTGGAAGTGGATTGGTCCAAGAGAAATTTTTAGATTCTTTGGCATTCCCTTCGCCTTCCAGGCATCTCCGGCTGAACTATGGAAAGTTGTTCTTTCTAGAGTTGAGCATAAGCTCGCTTACTGGATTACTAAGCCCCTCTCTTTGGCGGGGAAATTTTAGGTGTGCTCCAAAGTTCTCACGACCACTCATGTTTATTATTGTTCCTATTGGGAGCCTTCTAAAGCTTTCTATGGCAAGCTTGAAAAGTTGCAACAAGACTTCCTTTGGGCTTCTGCTGAATCACATATAGGGTTTCACTATGTTGCCTGGGAATTTTGTTGCCTTCCTAGAGACTCTGGAGGACTTGGGCTACTCTCCACTCAATGACAAGGCACTGCCTTGTGTGTGAAGTGGATAATCCAAGCCCTTATGGGAGATGAGGCCTAGAAAATTCTCCTTAGGTATTGTATTCAATCAGCCTTTCTTGCACACAAACCCACCCAGAAGGGGATTGGCTTTCAAACCCTTCTGGTCATGGAGGAACTAGTTCAAATTCTGGGGTCTTTTGTTGCTAAAAGCATTTGGAGAGCCTAGGAGGTAGTTAAACCCTAGATCCATTAGGCTGGTTCTGGTTTCCGTGATGAGCTTTCGCTCAACCAATAGAATGTTTGGTGGTCTCCTCTTTTTGCTAGCAATGGTTAGCCTCTAGCTAAATCACCTTGGCTTAAGGCACTCAAATTCCACAATAAAGGTATTCAGACCTTACAATAGATATTTCATAGACCCACAATGCATATTATGTCATGGGAGGACTTTCATGCCTTGTACAAGCCTCAAAACTAGGACCATGCAGCTTATGATGGTCTGGTGAATGCTATTCCTGCATAAATGCTTCATAAGATGGGTATTTGTGGGTCCAAGCTTTAGTGGAAGGAATGGAAGTGGTACCCAAACACCCCTTTTACGAATTGCAAGCCTAGGCTTGGTTATAGGTGGCTCTCACCACATTTTCAAGACTATGATTCATGGCTCCAAAACCAGAGGTGGCTTCTTCAACTCCCACTCCATGTAGATAGCGTGAAAAAGATTTGTTGCCACTTGGTCTACACATGTGTTGAGCCAAAACTTTCCCAACTTTGCTTGGTGTATTCTTTTCCAAGGCTTGCATGTGGGTTCTTGGTTTGTTCACCGGGGTCCAAGACCCCATTTCCCTTTGTGTGCAAGTCGAAGTCTTTTAAGCATCTTTGGTTTTGTCCTAGAGTCCAATAGTTTTGGACTTGGATTGATGAATTCCTTTTAGCTTTTCTAACTGAGCCCTTCTCCTGGAATATGGTTCTACTGGGAGACTTGCCCAGACTTCCTACTAAGTATACCCAACTTTGGCACACTTTTAGGGTCAAAATCCTCTTCAATATTTGGAAAGACATAAATGTCTACATATTTTCTCACACTCAAATTGATAATTTTTTTTCTTTATATTCTAAAGCTATTATTTTTTCTAATGTGCTCTTACAGATTCAAGTGCAGGCGAATACAGTTGTAGTTGAAGTTGTTCACCTGCAAGTGATTTTGGACCACTGGGGCAATGCCCCGTGTATTGTTGCTCGGGTTCTTGCTTCACCCACCTCCTCTCAAGGATGTTTTCCCTCTCGGGGATGATAGGGAAGTGGCTATGTGCAACCCCACTCTCATCCTCCTCTTCAGCGAGGATCTCAACCTCCACATCAGGCTAGCCAGGGGTGGCCTTCTGGAAATGCTTCAGGGAGCAGTGGTGGTGGTTCCAAGTGGCCCTCTGATGACACTCTTACCTTTGGCTATCCTTTTCTAGACTTTGGTAAAAGCTTTCCATGGTTTGCACTTGCATCTTGCCTTCGGTGACAAGGGAAGATAAAGATAAATACAAAAAATTGATGATGGTTGGGGTCCTCCCTCTGATGTCACTCCAGACCTTGATGTATGGGGGAATAAATTGGATGATAGAGACCCTCCTGCTCTACTGGCACTGCTTTGGCCCTTAATGGTTTTTTTATGTTATGTTTGTAATCATGGACTTTTGGGCTAGGCCCATGTGAATGGTCAATTTTTGTTGGCTTTTTTGGGCGTTGCCCATATGACTCTCGGGGTGTGCCTTCTTACCACCCACTTTTTTTTTGTGAATATGTATTTTAATCTTTGAATTAATATAGATTAATGCCTATTCATAAAAAAAAAATGGTCTGAAAAAGGATTTTTCCCAAATGACAAGTATTTTATATAAAAATAGGGTTTTTTGGCATTTTGAACATAACCATGAAGTTTGTTTTGCCCCAATTTGTACCTAACAAAAGCTCAATATTGAATCATCCTCATATTTGAGAAGGGGTTTTGCAATTTTGAAGCTTTGATACCATGTTAGAGTCACTGAAGAACTCAAGCCTCCAAAATCACTTACAAAAACCAAAAATAACATTCTACAAGAGGGAAAAGCAAGAACATAGATTTACAATAATGGATGAAATATTATGGCCAATATGCAATACTCCATATTATAGTGATATATTGGACTTACTCAGATGAATTGTTAATGATGTAAAAGTGATGTCTTGCTTATAAAGGCAAGGTGTGAGATAGGATTAGAAAAAATCTTGATATGCACTTTATACAAGAAACTAGGAGGATCTAGGAGATGAAATGTCAAACATAATGAATAACATGCAATATTGTATTTAGTTGACCCAAGTTACATTAAGTAGAAAGAATTGTTTATATAGGAAAGGATGAGGTAATCCACCAACGAGGTGAATTGACATGTGCTCCATGAAGTGGCTCAAAAGAGTAGACAAGTGTCCTATAGGTGTGAACCTTATGAACACTTGGAATGTGCAAACCAACAACCTCTATGACCAAGTCATCAACCTTGTGTGGTAAGTGTTGAGTGACCTTTGAGGTGAGATGGAAAGTATTCCAACCTCAAAAGATGTGTACATGAGGTTAACCAAATATCTTAGTAACCTCTTGAGGTTTAAAATGTTGCACATTTGGTTAAACAAGAAGTTGTCTAACCTCATCAACCGAAGTACACTTAAGCATAGTGAATAGATTAATTATTAACACTAATGACTTAGGACACAAGAATTAAATGCCAAAATATAAGATAAGAGCTAGTGACAACTAACACTATCTATAAAGATTCTCTCATATGATCTAAGTGGAATTAACATGTAAATAAGACCTAGATAGGTAAAACATCTATTTACACCAATAATTTTAAGAGTTTTATTGTTTTCACATTTTAATTTTGTCAAATTCTTTTATATAATAAATATATTATTTATTTTACAAATAGACATCTCACCCTAAAAGATAAATAAACCAACAAAATAAGGAAACTACGTACTATATGTTGCTTGACAAAGATAATTGAAAAATTAAACACTTTTACATTTACATTATCATACAACAACAAATTTATACACAAACTTATGTAGCTATTCATCAATAAAAGCTTGGAACAAGAATTATTTTTTATAATATCAATTAAATTTATACATAAAATGCACTTTAATATATGAAACTTAATCAACAAAATTTTATTATTCTTGTAAATTTTATTACAATGCATTATCTTGAAATATATTTATTTTCATGTCAAAGAAGAGCTAAGATGGAAATGATAACTCTAAATGTGATCAATTACATTATCATAATTGGTATTATTGAGTTCTCTGATCATTAAAAGGAAATACAATAAATGTGAAAATGATTTCACTATGATCATGGAATATTTTAGGTGTTTTTACGCTCTTGAAGGATATGAACTCCCATATACCTGCATATGTGCATAATCAAAACATTTTATTAGTGCTATAACTTGAGCACCTTGAAAAATAAATAATGTAGATTAATTATTAATAAAAGTAAATACCTTCCGAGCATCATGGTAGTGGCTTGTGGATTTGTACCAGGGGAATCCTTATAAATTGAACCATCTACAACCCTTAGATTATCAACACCTTTCACAAGATATTTTTTATCAACCACCAAACCAACTTGACAACCTCCATGGTAATGGTAAAATGTCCCTAGTGCATCTTTGCAAAGCTTGGCCAAGGCATCATCATTTGATTGATTCTTGGGTAATTCCACTCCAAGGAATCGAAGTGTTTTGGAATGTCCATTATCGGCAAATGCAAACTCTTGAATAGAAGATGTCATACTTAGATTAACCATTACTTTCATACTAAACATACATTTTCGTAAATCAAAAGGGTGTGAGTAGTAATTGTAACGAACATAGGGATTATCTTGAGGGTCTATGCTTTTAAGCCAAAGCTCACCCCTTGATAAGGGAAATGCCAACTTACTTGCAAGACGACCTAAATCTTGTGTACTTGTGGCATTATTTTGTTGGATAAAGCTAGCAGCCTCAAAGTAGAGTTGTGAATTGTCTAGAATGCCTACTACTTGTGCATAAGAAAATTCAAGTGGTTTTGGGGATTCTATAATAAAGGTTGCGCGAGGATTATCTTGTACTTCTTTCCCTACTGAAGGTAAATCTAAAATGACAGTAATATTCAGGTTCTTAAGTTGTTTTGTTGGACCAATTCCACTTAAGAGAAGAAGTTGAGTGCTACCTATGGTTCCTGCTGACAAAATCACCTCACTATTGGTTGACAATTGATTAAGTGATGCTTGATAAAATAGGCCATCATTACTACTTGTGAACTCGACTCCATTAGCCTTAAGCTTTCCTGCAAAATAGGTTCTCAATAATATTACACACATACACGTAGACATATATATGGAGATGAAACATCACAATGAAAGTAGGGGAATTCTGAAAATAAAACATCTATGCTTACCTGATGCCACATTGAAGAGGATTTTGTTTGCAGTAGCATTCAGAAGAACTACAATATTTTCTGGATTTGCATACTGGAAGAGATCTGCGGCTGTATGTCTCTTTCCATTCTTGTCAAAAATTGAAGCACTGATCTTGGTGCCCTCCAAATGTTCCAAAGTATATCCATTGTAAGGAACAACTCCTGCTTCAAGAAGCCCATCCTTGAAAGCAGAATTCCAAGTAAAAAGCTTGTACTGTTTGAAGGCATTCAACTTTTCTACCCATTCATACGATTCATTCACAACTTTCTCATCCCAATTCATTTTCCGAATATATTCCGAGCTCGCTCTGCTGTAGAATCCGCTGTTGATAGCTGTTGAGCCTCCTAGAACTCTCCCCCTTGCCAACTGCACTCCATCTTCTGAGACAAACCCTTCCACTACATAGGGATAGGTTGAGGGATCCCCGGAAATCTTGTAAGAGCTTTTGAAGTCCTCAACGTCGGGATTTCCGTAAGGAGAATCTCCCCTCTCCAATAGCAAAACCGAGTAGTGCTGTGACAGTGTTGCTGCCAGAGGACACCCCGCTGCACCTCCTCCAACTACAATGTAATCATATGACCTTGCAGCTGCCTTTTGAGCATCTGCTGTCATAAATGGATATGGGTATTCTGCAAGCATCAAGCACAGAGCATTACACATCAATTTCACATACTATTCCTAGGCTAAAACACAACTACATATGAACCTCGCTTTAAAAAAAAAAAAAAAACATATTGATTCCAAATAGAAGTTTGAAAATTTGTACCGACCCAGATTAGAGGCTGCTGCTTCTGAATAGAATTGATGGTGATGATTTGTAAGCATCACCAGACATGAAATTACAAAGAATACTATCTCCATACTGATTAACCAATCTAATTCCTCTTTCTGAATAAATATATTGTGAAGTATTTGCATTTGATGTAGTTATTTATAGATGAGA
>VDFB02372895.1:164871-212838 GCA_007258455.2 Sequoia sempervirens | reverse complement strand
GGTAAAGGTAGATAGAGAGGGAGAGAGGAAGATATTGGTATACATGAAGATAGATAGAGAGAGGGAGAAAGGGAGAGGGAGATAAATGGATAGAGAACAAAGAGGTAGATGGAGAGATAAAGATAGACAGAGATAAGTGTTCAGTTAGTAATTTATAATTCAATAATTCTATTTTAAAACATTTAATTTTTAATTTAGTTGAATGAATATATTGATGGTGCTTTTGAATGTTTAATTAAATTAATTAGTAGCACGAAATAAAGTGCAATTAAATTGCAATTAAAATGGTATTTCCTAAATATGTATGAGGAAAAAATAAAATAGAGAAAATAAATTTTTTTTTTATTTTAATATTCAGTTATTGGAAAATTTGAGGGAGAAATTTGGTGCAATAATTAAATCAATTGAATCTCTAATGTTTGGAATTAAAAATTTCCTTCATTTTTAATTGTCTTGGGCGTCAAATCTTGGGGGTAATAACTGATTTGTGCATCGTGATAATCCTGCCACGATAGTAATATCTTCATCGGCGTAATCATCTCTTGTATGTGGGCATTTGGTTAATATTCTAACTGATTCTTGGATGGAATTGGAGCCTTTTGATCGCATTCGCTTCTAGTCTTGCATGGTTGGGGGCAACGAATTCTAGAAAATGGTTTTCTCAAAAGTAAAAATGGGAAGTTCTATAGAGGCCGAAGAAAACGAAAACTTGGAAGCGATTGGTCGAGTATGGATTGACATTTCCCCCATTTAGAGTAAGGCTGTGCTGCAGAGCTTCGTCGAATTTCCATTCCTTTCTGGAACCAAGATGATGCTTATGGAGATTTTGGGGGAGCTCATTGTATGATTAAAGGAGGTTATAGCACTGTAATGGAGACATTAGCAGGAGCTATTGAAGATGGAGATGAATCTGGAAGAGGATGTTTCTTTTGTTGCATTCTTACTCATATAGAAATTTATCTGTTTCTGTATTATTTTGGGTATCATTCTAAACCCGGTAGATTATTTGTGTTCTTGGCCTTAAGTATCGCTAACATCTATTTGTGGTTGCAGCGTACAGATAACTTTATGCTTTGTGACATCTCCATTTATGCTAAATGTATAAACTATCTGGGTTGTGTATTCATTTTCTTAATTATTTTCCATTGTGTGTTATATCATTGGTATTGTGTCAAACATGATTTATTTATTGGCTTGTTGAAACATTTTGATATTATATTATGACTTCTGTGTCAATTTTTGTGTTTATAGCGATTGGTATTGACTCACCAGGTAGCAAAACGTATTCATGATCTCATCAAGATTTTCGTTGTCAATTTGGAAGATTACAGTAATGATTTTCATTAAAATGTGCAACTCTTTAATTCGGCTGACTGAAGGTATTCTGGTTTTAGATCAACTTCTTGTGAAGTTAATTTTAATCCTGTTATTTAATTTTGAGTCTTTCTGTCAGACCACTTCCATTGTCAAATTTGGTTAGTCAGTTGATGTCTTCTCTTTTATTGGGTGTTTTTCCTTCCTCTTGCTTTACTAAATTCGATTGCATGTTTTATTTTGGTAGATTCGATCATTTTTTTTAAGATTCCTTGACCAAAATGTTTAATGTGCTTTTCCTTTATTGAATGTTTGGGTTATTTCACAGTCTTCCCCGGCCATGGCTTTGCTTTTTGAGTTGATTGAGGAGACTCGTCTCCATGCTCCCTGTTGATGTTGTCACTACTATAATTGTACATCTTGTATCTTGCCTCTTGCCAAATTGTGTAGATTAATTTCCTTATAATATGCATTTTGTTCAAAGTGATGTCATGCATACTTCTTAATATCGACAGTTATGGTTTATAATTCTTGATAAACGTTGCTATTTAAATATAAATACATATATGACCCATAAGAGCAGTGATGATAACTTCATCCTGAGATATTTTTCTCTAAGGCTCATGGCTATGTTTTTAGTCTTGCATCTGTAAAACGCATATTTTCTCTATATAGCACCTCATTTATAAGTCCTCAAGGGGATGGCTTAAAGAGCACACTCTAAGCTCTGACTTTCTACACGAGTCAAAGTTTTATTTCCGTTTCCGTTTTTCTGTTTGGTCACGTCAATCACGGTTATCACATTCACGGTTAAGTTTTAAATTTTTTCAAAAGTCCTCCTCCCGCCCAACTAGCAGTCACAATCATATTCTCCTGCCTACTACCAACTATCCAATCCTTTGAAAACATAGACGCAGCACTCTGCAAAGTAGGCAGGGAAGTGCAGAACCAATTGAGGGTACCAAACAAGTCACCCTACAGTAAGGCTTCCATCTTATTCATCGTTTAATGGTTCGATTTTCGTGGATTGTCGAAGGAAGACGTCAAGATGTCTATTTATGACGGCTCTTCGTCTATTAAAGTAAAACATAAAAAGGAGAAAAGGGATACCAATTCTTGGTCTGGTAGAAGCCACAATCTACAATAAGATTAGGGCGGAAATGAACAATGACATTCTTAGTACTCTTTAAATTCAACCCCTCATAAATGTGCTATTTAGGTTATGTTTTTCTTTTTGCTATAAGGATTTTTTGTATCAAGTTTATCTATTTGGCCATTAGTACTTCAAATTTTATACTCAACTCTATAAAGTGTTATTTTTGCACAGGTTTCTTATTATGATACCTAAATCCCATCTCAATCTCCACAAGAAGCTTAGCAATGAAGGGATGGTATAAATAGAATATGGGAATCACATAGCAATGCTGCTCCTCACCCACATAAATGGCCACGCAGCCCTTGGGGACGACCTTCTTTCTAGAGGAAGACTCCAAAGGGCAGATGAGGGTTCCATTTCTAGACTTTGTCTTCTCTAGGGAAGGCCTCATGCGGCTGGGAATTCAACCGCGAGACCTCAACAAGGATATTTTTTACCTCAGACAGTGAAACAGGTGCCAAATTTAGTTTCCAAAGAGGCATGGGAGCTTTCTGACTTTGAAATCTCGTCTACCCACTTTAATCTCCATGGCAACCTAGAAACTGTGATCTCTGTAAAATGCTTAGTATCACGACAGACTAGATTCAGATATATTGTGGCTTAGCAATCCATTTCAAATATTTTTAAGGGATAAATATTTCAAAATGTCATGTGATGGTGATTCCAACAATCCACATGATATGAGAAGTCAAGAAAATACAGGATTCAAGTTAGTCCATTCATACAATAAGACCATTGAGATTATGGAGGTGTGGCATAATTCCACAATAATGATGCCTCACATGCATGATTAGGATGTGTCGAATGTTAAAGTTTTTTGAAAATATTACTAAAATAGACCTGTGTGCACGTTTCCTTGATAGCAAGTATTTTAGTGGATTTTTCCAATCTAGCAAAGATTTGAGTGTAGTGTGCACTATGCATGCAAAATGTTGTAGAGGATTGATTAATTCTTATGCATGAAGTTTTTGATGCAAGTTTTGGCTTGTATGTGTCTAGATGTTTTATACCTATTCTATTTTAATATTCTTTTGGATCTAGTATCATAGTTCTATTAATTCCTAGAGCAAGGATTTAATGGGCATTCTTTTGGAGATCATAAATGAATTTTTGTAGGTGCTTTGTGGCTATTAAATGATGTTTTTTCTTTTCTATTTCTTGTAGATGGATAACCCCAAGGTGATATTCTTTAAGAAAAATTCAAATCTAATTATATCTTTTTGTCACTATTATGAATTTAATGATGTTATAAAGGTTCTATTTTTCTTCCTATGCTTTGTGGTCCTACTATGTGTCACCATCTTACAAATCATAATGATAAAGAGCTATATATTAAAAATTTCACTATTGTAATATGGTTGGTCTTTTGAGTTGATTCCTACATAGCTTGTTGTTGTAGCATGTTCTAAGTATTTAACTAATGAAAGTTTATATTTTTTGAAGACATAATTATGTTTGAATAATTTGTAGGATTGTTTACTATTTACACATTATGTGCATGATTCTTTGTATTGATAAGTGTATTCATTATTAACTAGAAGTACCTATGAGATTGAAAATTGTTAGTTTTCTCATACATTTGTTGGTATGCTTTTTGTGTATTGGTTTGGTAGATGGGGATATAAAGTGTTTATATGGCTCCTTTGAACATCCCTCTATTCAACATATGCGAGCTCTTTTATATTTATAGTGGATGTGTAAGTATGTTTTTATATGGAAGGCTTCTTATCTATGTGGTTTGTACATTAATGTGCATATCAAGATTAATTGTAGATGTAAGTTTTATTTCCATGTTGGTAGGATCAACCCTATTTCCCTCATTGTAGTAGGCACCAATTTAGAAGGCCAAATAATTAAAAATTTGTCAAAAAACATTATATTTTTAATTTGGTTCTTCCCCATTCTACATATCTCAACTCTTTAAATATATTACAATCTTAAGAGGGCTATTTAAGTGTTATTCTTTGTGAGGTGTGTTTTATATTCATGCATGAAGGGTATAACCTAGACCATTGAATAAGTATTTTGGAGAAACAAGTGGCATATATTTAGTCTTATACATGAAGCGTTATTGGCTCATAAGAGGTTAGTGTTCTTGATTGTTATCAACTATCACAATAAAAATTAGTGACAAAATTTGGAATTGTTAGGTGAATAGCATATGTTGTATACCCAAGACTTGTTGCATCTAAAACACTAACCTTAGGAACACCCCTTTGGACCAGTAGAGCCTAAAGATGGAGCTACTCTTCCTCTTGAATTAGTCCTAACTATCCTTGCTTGATCATAAGTGCTAGCACAATGTCCAAAGTTGAAATTCCCTAGCCTTCGGGGTTGAGCTTATTTTTAGGGTTTTGGAGAGCTAAATGTTTTAGAGCCAACACTTTGCATAGATCTAACATGTTAAGCCTAAGACTTTGGGTAGGTTTTATTTGTTTCCTTTCAAGAAAGGAGTTGGTTCTCAACTCTTAATATTAGCATGTGTAGCTTAGTTGGTCAACATTTATTGTGTTAGGAGAGCATAGTATAATGCTTATATTTTTTATTCTCTTTTATTGGTTATGATGGGATTTTCCTATTTGAGGTGTAGTCCTCTTGACATTCCTAGTGATATCAATGATGTTACTAGGGATATAAACATAGAAAAATGCATGATGATATTGCATGTAATTTGTTTGTTTCATTATTTTATGAATCATCATCTTGGTAATAAATTTTTTCTCCTAGTTTAGTTCATTCATGGAAGGAGCTAAGAGATTCCTTTATATAAATTTGTTAGATTCATTCATTTGTAAGTGGATTTTAGATTTTTAAATTTATGTTAAACAAACATGTTTTCTCATTCACAATTCTTAATTCCATTGGTTTGTGTCTTTGACTATAGTATTCATTACAATGGCTCCCAAAATGAAACCATTAGAAGATGCCTTCAAAGAGGGAATTTCTCTTATTTAAAATCTTATTCCTCAATGATGTAATTATGCATGTTCCCCATGAATTTTAATTCAAACATAGGTCTTGTTCTAATTTTTTGACTCCTTTAGTTTATCAAAATTTTAATTTTAATCATATATATTATGGTTAGCTTGTATATTCACTATGTGCATCCATAGTTCATATATTCACTAGTGCTTCTCCTCATTTTTTTTTGTATCTAATTTATATAATTTGGCCATGATCCCCCTTAAGTTATATGAGTTTCTAGTGAACCATCATGTGTAATAGATTTTAAGTTAGATGATGAAAAGAACGAGAAGGTTTTAGTCTCCTTACAACCTATTAAGATTAGTTAATTGAGTGGACTAGGTATTCTAGGTGAAGATTGTGTTATTTCATCTCTATATTCCCTCATGACTTGTAATCATTATCTTCTCCTATTATATGTATGAAATATTTGATGTTTCATCATGTGTGATTGACTTGGATGATGTTAGGGAAGTTGATATCTCAATTCCCTTGTTTCTCATCAAAACAAATGAATCCCTCATGCTAGAAGTTTCTCATCAAATTGGCATGAATTCATTTTGTAACCAAGCTAATCAAGATTTTAAGTTGTTTCATGAGACTAATAATTTTAGTCTATGCAATATTTTTTCTATATATTGTGTAGTGATTCACATGATGGCATAGAAGGAATTATGTCAAATTGACCACCCAATGGCGATATTCTTGACAAATTATTTTATAGTTTTTGTTTTGATTTTGTTAAGAATATATAATAAAATAAACCTTTTTTTTTTGTCACAAGTAATGACACCCATATTTTTCTTATATTCTAGTAAAGAAGTAGACAATTCCTTTAGTTTCAACAACATAGATGGTATCACTTAGGATAATCATAATTTTATTTCTATCTCTAATGAAGAGGTCTAGTGGGATTCATTGTTAACTAATAATTCTATACTAAACCCTTGATAGAATATAAGATCAATGTAGAATATAAGACATTGATTTAACAAAGAGACATCATTTTCTAAGTACACACTAGTATAATTCCATAATTTATGTTGTTAGCCCATACTTGTTGATAACATATCTAAGTATTTCCCTCCATATTTACATTCCTTATTTAGCTATTATAAAATATAATATTATTATTCTTGGATATACTTATTTAATCTAAGCCAATTTGTGCCTATTTTCTTGCAATTACTTAATCAGCTTAGGTTAACCCATATGGAAAGTTTATTTTCCTTCATAATTTTTGTGAACCCAATGGATCTTACATGAAACAATATTCTCTCTAAGGTTTTGTATATAATAAGCATCTTTAGATCTGCACTTTTTTTATATTTATATTTTATTTACATATTTGAAACTCCTTAAATTTTTTTGGATCAGTGATTGCTTTTACATTGTTATATATTTTAAATTAGGGTATTTTATCTATATTTTACTTTCACAATGTAATCCTAAGTTTATGCACCAAGAAAGTAAGGAACCTTGTTATGACCATATTCTATGTGTATACTATATAGAGTAATTGAGAAAGATAAGGAACTTGATAAGACGAGTTTAAAGGAATATACTTAATATAGTGAGTAAAATAGTTTAAAGTGGAAGGACAAGGAGTGAATGTCTTAACATGAGTATTTCAAGAAATTAGTCATTATTCAATTTGGGATTTTGAGAGTGGGGGAAAATATTTAAATATATATAGAATTAGGAAATGGAGAAATGAAGGGAAATTTCAAAGAAGTGATCCAATTTTGGGCCATGTAGACTAGTAGAAAGGGATAGAAGGCACTCTAGATCAAGAGTTTGAACCTAGAGTGGCCTATAGGGAAGATTGGTAGAAAGGGAAAAGGAGCAAGAAATCTCAACCAAGTAGAGTGAATATGATTTTTTGATGGATTTATTTGCTTCAACTTTCTTTTGTTTTGATGGATGAGAGAAATATATTTCAACTTACATGATTTATCTATGGACTTTTTTACTTTTCATTTTGATAGGGACATGTCAACCCCATGCAACTAGAGAGATGCATGGGCTCATCACTAAAGTTTAGACCACACAAGTATGGAGATCATGAACATGGAATAATGGAATATGATATGTGCTTCTTTTAAAGGAAACATTTGATGAAGAAATAAACAATTGATTTTCTTATAAGTATTTATGAGTCATTAATGAGATAAAAATTCATGAAATCTATTTATGGTATTTGAAAGGAAACTTTAAACGAATAAACTTCACAAACAATTTGCTTAACAACCAAGGTTGACTATCAAATTTAGGCTCTAATATTATGAATATCAAATGTAGGCCCTAATATATAATAAAAAGTGAGTGTTATTTCAATGGATATGAGTAGATACTTTGGTTTTTGTCGGCTATTATTGATTCTTTTATTATCTACAATCTTCTATATTGTTACAATAATTGTTGGATGTAGTAATCAAATTGGTCAATTAATACTTTACTTTTATATCATTGCTAGGTAACCTTATTGCAATCATTAGGGACCATGGGTCATAGTTTCCATGGAGTATACGAGACTCTACAAATACATTAAACATGTAAGAGTATTATATCATGCATGATTTTGACAGTCTTTTCAAATATAAGAGGATATTGTAAGTTTCATGTCTCTAATTCTATCTAGGTACATTTTTAGGGGAATTTTTGAATGTAACAAAGATTTACTCTTAGCACAATTATTGTTATGAGGATAAATGTGATTTGATATATGTGAAAGCACTTTTGAAAACTATTATAATCTTTGTAATGATCATTGTGTATTTTCAAATGGATTCAAGTACAACTTAGTAATGAATTACTAAGTATTTTTTTTTAATGATACTCAAACCTTGATTACATTTTCATGCTTTGATCAATTATTTTATTCTTAGCTTCTTTGAAATTCCTCCTTGTAAACTGTGACTTTTTCCATTCAAAGGAACTTATCTATGGGAATGTATTGACTCAAAGAAATGATTAAAAAGAATACATTATTGCACTAGTAATTCTAGTTTAGTCACAACTCTCAAGTATCCCATGGTTCTGCAATAAACAAGGTACAAACTCTTATAAATTATGTTTGTCACTTTACCTTGTGGTTGATGGAGATTGCCTCCACCTTGCACTCATTCTAGTAGTGATGAAATTAGCTATATAGAGGTATTATGATAGCTAGTTTTTCTTGGCTCAGTGACAGTATTTGGAATCAAGTCAATAGGTTGGGTTTATCTATCACCATTTTTTGTTGTTCATTTTGTTTATAAAATCTCTAGGAACACCCTCTTGAGTCTAAGTTGATCTCAAAGAGTAGGAGAGAAAACCCACTCTTGTAAATTTGGCCTTCGACCCTCCATGGTTTGTGGATGAGCAATTTTTACTTTCATGATGACAACCCTAGCCTTGAAAGTGAAATTATGTTTTTAGAAGTGGACTAGTGGTTTTGGGACCCAACACACTCTTGGCTATGTTTCTACCAAATAGTTTTAAAAAATACTTAATATAACAAAATATAGGGGGAAAACACCAAACACTATGTTATATCTCATCTCCTAAACCTTAACAATTTTAAAAAATATTTAGTAGTTTAAAAATTAGATGTAGAGTACTACAATTCTTATTTTTATTATATATTTTAATTTTGAGTGTACGCATCTTGAATTACTCATTAAGGTTCAGGTTTAGCTGATTCCAGGGTGATCCCACAATAGTAGGTTACATGTTTTGGCCAAACTTGACATTAAACTAAATTTTTTTACTAAATCTTCACTTTCAAACACCTATAGTTGCTAAACCATGAGGAATTTGAAGATGGTGCAAACTAGTGATTTGTGACATTTTGTTTGTAGATTTTAAATATATATTTTAAAAAAAAATTGGAATAAAATTGTATTTATTTTTCCATCTCCTTTGAAAACTAGTTTTTAATAATAAGCACCATTTTTAAAGAGTGATGTTTATCGTGTAATGCATAATTTTTTTTTCTATGAAGGATGAAATTCTATTTTTTTTGAATGTAGATTTGTAACTATGATATCTAGCATCTTCAATTGGTTTCATAGTGTTTTATTGAATTTTTTTTCTTAGTTATGTTTTGAAGTCAAACCAATTACAATTTAGGCATAGGTGGATTGTATAACCCATAACTTTTCTTGTATGTATCAAAATTCTTTTTTTTGTTGGATCAAGGAAATCAACACCAAACACTTAGATATTTTTCAATTTTTTTTTTGATAATCCACTATTTTTTCACATGTGCTTGAAACAAAGAGCTTGATCTTCGATGAAAATATTGTTTAATTAAACTAAAAAAATACATAATAAAACTAAAATATATTAAAATTCTACTTGATGGAGAGCTCATTTCAAGACCTATAGCACTCCAACTGGTTTTTTCCATATGATTCAATTTTCATCCTCAACTTGAGCTTCAAAATAAAAAAAATTACAAAAAAATGCACATGGAGGGGGAGAAGGGCATAAAAGGGGGGTTTGGTAGACCCCTTCTAGCGAAGGGGGATTCGCTTGAATCCCCCCTTTTTTATCATTGTCCCCCTTGAAACCCTTTATTTTATTAATAAAATCTTGCCATAACAGTGTTCGCTCGAACATGTAATTAAAAATGGGTTTGCTTGAACACCCCCCTTCGAGTGAACCCCAAAAACCCCATTTTTTTTGGGAGTGTCCAAACAAATTTTCTTCATGAATGAAATTGTAACCCACTTATGTGGGATCACCCTCGAAGAAAAAATTGATCACTTTTAATCCCCTTTTGGTCCCCCATTTTCATGAAATTACCCTACCCATTCTTAGGTTAGAAGATACCACTTTGTATTGTTAGATTTGTGAATAACACAAGACACAAGATCAAACAACGAACAAAACACCTTCTACTCAAGATCTCTGCAAAATAAATGTTTGTTATTCCTCAAAAAGAAAATACTTACAAAATGAATAATACAAGAGAGAATGAATGCTTTATAAGAGCAACCCTATGATAAAGGGATTAAATCATGACAAGTGTCAACATCCTGTGTGATGAGACAAAATTATCTAATAATAGCTCACTTCAGTAACATAGAAAAGCACTTAATTAACTGAATAAAGAACTCCTAAGTTTAGCTTAAGTGCATGAGAATAAATTAGACTAATAATCAATTAGTGAGTAATTAATTAAATTAGCTAATGCATGATTACTCTAACATGTATAGCTAATCTATTCAAGCATGATGTTAAGGTTTATATATTTATATCTACTATTAGAGTTGAACTTTCAAGCATGATGTGTTAGATTAACCTTTTCTCTCTTCTCTTCTACACAAAGGAGCCTCTATGTATCTTTTTAGAGGTCATGTATCTATGTAAAGGTTAATTGATCAATTAACTTAATAGTAAGCAAGATATTATCTTAATTATTCTTAGTCTTATCTTTGTTCATAGTTAGCTATTGTGTGGACATGTTTTTGTTGATTATTGTGTCGTGAGCCTTTGTTATTCTTAAATTTATTTTTGTAATCTCTCTCCCTTTTCACCCCCCACACACCAACTTTAGGCTTCTAGCTTAGTATAGATAGTTAGTTGGCTCTTGAATCCTAGAGATTATCGTATAAGGTCCACTCATATTATTTTTTATATTGATAAAATAGGATCAAAATAGGGCTGGATCCTTTTACATAGTAGCAACCAAGATGTAAGAGAAACTAGTCTCATGAGATATAAAATAGAAAAAATCAAAATGGAAGAGGACCAATTGGTCATAACACAACCAAAAAACACATGCAACATAAGAATAAGAATAGGACACAAAAGCTAACCACTACCAACCAAATTTTGCAAGTTTCTAGTTCCTACCACTCCTTAGATAAGAAATTGACCTTGTCTTCAAAAGTGACCTCCTTGAGTTCTCCAATTTGAGTTCTTGGGTCTTGACCATTTGTCATAGTTTTGATTCTAGTTCTTTTGGTAGGACCCTCATGAGAAGTATCTCCTTTTATTTTGTGAACTTTATCTTGTAGCACACAAAGATAGGTGTCAATGTTTTTAATTGTCCACCTCTATTGTTTCTTGCACAAGCCTTTCTATATTCTTAGTCCTACATGGTGCATTGACTCTTGAAAAGGGCCTTTAAATCAAGCTAATAGGTGTATTTCATGGAGATGTGCACCACTCATTCTTCCTCCTATAGTATTATCTTACTCATTTTTATCCTTTTATACTTATATCTTCCCAAGTCTCTCTAGAAATGGTAAGGATTGATACAAACCAATCTTTTGAATTCCCCCTTTATAACTTGACAAGTCTTGCAACCTTGAATAATTTTTCTCATTTCCTATATATTTATGACCAAAAATAGTTTTCACTCACTAATTCCATAGACTTATCTACTCTAAAATGACATGCTAATCTACAATTATGCTTCTCCTTGATCAATTCTCCCTCATTAAGCTTCTAGGAATTCAAAACTAATTACCCTTAAAGAACATCTCATTTTGAATAAAATAATCAAGTTACTTCTATCTATATTTACTATTTCATTACATCTTCTCCATGCTTCCATATAATTAGGACTAGATTCATACAAATGATTCAACTCTTCAAATACAACTATCTCTATTATCATCTCTATCAACAAAATTTGTCTTCTACTTATTACATCAACTACCTTATTTAAATTTCCACTTCTATGCTTTAGTGCAAAAGTATAACAACACCTATCATACATTTGCTATATTATTGTTGTGGTGATGTTCTGTTTTTAACAATATGTTGATTGTGTTTTATTGAGTTTTGTCCATGGTATTTTTTTGGGTAGCATAACAATTTAAAAAGTGCACTCATTTCATTTCATATATAACCCTCTATATGGGTTGAGTGGATGAATAAGGGGAAGAGTAATCAAATGATCATTCAATAGGGTTTGGAGCACATAATCTAGAGTTTCACTCAATTTTGTAAAGCTCCTAGCTCTTTTGTGCTTAAAAGAAACAACATTAGAAGTAGTATACATATGATTAGTGTTCTAGGTCTAGATTCTTTCTTATGATACCCCTTTTCAACTTGGAAGGGTAAGAAGGTATAAAATATATATGTGAGGACCCACATTTCAAACTATTATAAATAAATACTTTGAGTTTGACATCTTTGACATGAGCACAAAAATCCATGAAAGAAGCATAATTGTACAAAAAAGAATTATCACTTATAGTGGATAGTAAACCCTTATAAAAATTCCCTTGCAAATTGTAATTAGGAAATTGATGTTTCATTTTAGCACAAAGTAATTTAAATAAAATGATATAATCATCAATATGCTCATTAGAGCCTTGTGAACACTATAATAAATTTGAAATGATAGGTTTGCAGTCCATAATCTTGTGGAAATGGACAAGCAATATTGTAAATAATTGATCAAAATAATGAATGGAGCCAAGAGGCAATGAGTGGAACCACTAAATAACATAGACATGAAGAGTGTGAGAAAGTAAAAAAAAAGTTTGTAATCATAAGCATAGTGTAGGCATGTTGCATTAACTTTACCATGATACAACTCAAAGTAAGGTGCCACAAAAAATAGGGAATGAATATGTAACAATTTCAAACACAAGAGGTATGTTATGTGGTGAAGTATAAGTAATAGTGTCTTGGTTAGTAGGAATAAAATCAACTTTCTTATCAACACTATCTAACTTTTGCAATAGTGCATCTAGAGTAGAGGTGGGGATGTTGATAGTAGTAGTAGCATGGGTAACAATGGAAGGACCATGAAGATTATGAGAAACAAGAGGTAATGATACATCATAGACGAATAATAAGAAACACTTTAAGGTGAGGAAGGTGAAACGCTAACACAATGAGAGGGGATATCACTAGTAGTAGAACACTATTAGGCACACAAGAAGGAATGGAGCCAGTGGGATTAGAGATAAGCGGTTCACTTGTAGACGTAGAGGTGAAAATGGTACTAGAGGAACATAAGAGGTGGGGGTCACTCTAGAAGTGACAACAAGAGATGTAGGCATTATGAGAGGATCTACCTCAAGATGAGAGGATGAAGGGAAAATGAAAGAGAAAGATTGATGGTTACAAAGAAAAGATGCACCTTGCAAAAAAGAAGAGGTAATCATAGTACCAATGTCATGAAGAATCTATGTATGTAAAGGAGCTTTGAGCAACCGATTATATAAATAGATGTAGATAATTATGTTGAAGAAGTGACATTAACAAGCTCTTCAACAAGTAATTGTCTACTAAAAAAATATTTTACTTATCCACATCTATATCATGATTATAATTAGATAACTCATTGTAAATAACCTTAAGAAAAATCTCTTTATTGACAAAATAAAAAACCATTTAAGAATTCCTTCTCTTTAAAAATAAATCAATATTCTAATTATATTTTTAAATAAACAAACTCTAAAAAATAAAAATAAAAAAATGAATATAAATCTTTAAATTTAAAAAAAAAAACTAAAATGGGCGGGGGCCCTAGCTCTAAGTAATTCCGCGGCTCGCTGGTCACGAGTTTGTTCAGTCCCGCGGTACCGAGGGTGTGTCGCCACGGCCACGCTAAAAGTTTACAGATCAAGCTTTATAGGGGGTCGTGCTACCCGATTCCCCTAAAAAAAAAAAAAAAAACTAAAATAAATAAATAAAAAAATACTAAAATAAATAATTTAAATAAAATAAAATAAATCAAACTAAATATATTTTAAAAACCAATGCAATATAGGTAATTGTTCTAGGTATTCCCTTTTAAAAGATTGGAATACGTTAAGTGAAAAAGTGAGTGAAAAAGACTCTTGACTAAGGACGTTCCACAGGTAGAAATATTTTCACTCCAACATTACGTACGTACGGAGGTTGATTTTCCAGTCATTTTTTTTTAAACGTGAATAGGCGCGGGAAAGGATGAAGGTACCCTACACTTGCTTATAAATGCAAAACGCACTTGGCTTAGCTTGTTTACAAAGAATTTAAATTTAAAAAAGACAGGTAAAACTTAAACTTAACCGTGACAGTTATAATAGGGACGCGAGAAAACGGAACAAAAACGGAAATGGAAACGGAAAACGGATATTTGACCGAAAGTCAGAGCTTAGAGTGTGCTCTTTAAGCCCGGCCGTCCTCAAGAGTCACCACCTTAATTTGCGTGCCTATGGATTCTGGTGCCCATCGTGTATTGTCGTGTCCTTTTGGAAAGATGTTTGAATTTTCTTATTATCCTCCTTGGACTGTTTGCATTCACTGGATATTCCCTTTATATACCCAGATTGCTAGGAATCGATCCTCGAGAGAAAGAATATTTCCAATCAACGAGATTTATGCGCAACGATGGTTCAAAACTTTTCCCCGCGACCATCTTAACGAAAACTTTTGTGATTGCGCTTATGGTACAGATGAACCAGGATTATATAATGTTCAATATTTTTATCAATATTGGACCAATAGTTGTGACTTTAAAGTTGCTAGTGTTGATAGTGACTACCCATAATTAAACAAAATATATTCCTTTGATCTAAAAAGCAACCAATCATGTGATTCCACATCAACACTCAATAAAACATGCTGTGAATGCACAAGTATTGGTCTCACTTTCTTTTTGGGCCTTTTTGGACACCTTAACAAAAAGCATTCTGATGTGGCCCTGAAACCTTAGTTATAAGCAGGCGACTTGCCAAGTAAGCTGCTGTAAAAAATTGGGAGTGATTTGAAATTTCCACGTAGAATAATTAGAAGCGCAAAGTTAGGGTGCACAACTACTGGATCCTCTCCCCTAAGTTATTTTTAATCACATGTGATGTTCATCTTCACTTTAAACTTTATCTTAAATAAATCTTAAATAAGATGTCGATATGTGAACAATTTATTGATAAGTTCGTTAATGTTGATGTTGTTTACTTTTGTTTATCATAGATTCTTAAGATCTTAAAAATTTGTCTAGGAAATCTAGATCTATACGATAATCATAGTAGCCTAAGGGAATAAAGAGGGTTTGTCTTAGAATTTAATGAAAGGATTAAAGATTTACCTTTTAGTAGGTTTGAGTTTTTAAATAGTCAAAATCTTGTAATTTAACTTTCATAGTCATTATATGAATACAAATTGTTAAGTAGTGATTCTTATTTTATGTAAGATAACGATAATTCTTTCAAGTAATGAATACGATAAGTTGATTATCTATCATGTGAGATCATTTATTTATCAAATTGAATACTTAATAGGCTTTTGTTAAATGCTTATGTGTAAACTTGCAAAGTTGGTTATCTTTATACATATCATGCGAACAAATAGTAAAATATAGATATGGAATTAATGATGGGTTGGGAAGGAATTATTAAATGTTAGTTTGAACGTAGAGGTTCCTTTCATTTAATAAATGATTGTTAGACGTTCTCCTTAATAATGATAATTTTCTAGAGAGCACGAACTATGCAAAGATAGTATATAAATCCTTAGATGAATTGATTGAGTACGTAGAATGATTTGAATATGCCAAATGGAGTAATTAAGCTTAATAGATTGAATTGGTTGGGCTTGCTTGATATATTTGGTATGTGTTAGAAGGAAGAAGAACAAGACAATATGTTGTATATGTTGTTTTGATTGAATATCTTGAATAAGAGGAAGTAAATGATATGTTGAATATAATAAATAACTTGGAAAAATAAAGTTGAATAGGGTTAGCATGATACGGTGATTATGTGAATATACTGAATGCCTTAAATGTAATCGAGTATACTTTTACTTTACAAACAGTATAGATCTATGATCACATCATTTGAAAGAAAACACGAGGGAACCCGTTAAATATATTCTATACCACAACTCTTGGAAGGAAAATTAGGAATCTTGTTTATTAATGTTTTGAAACATTTAATATTGTTATATTCTATAAAGGGTGTTAGATTCTTACCATTATTGTTGTAATAATAACTCACAATGCCTAGTCATCATGTTACAATCATTTATGTATCATGTTTTTGAGCTAACTTTTGTGATGAAGATTTCATGATTCAAGAAGTATTCAAGTCAAGATCTATCACAATCAAGCAAGAGCTTAAGGCTAGAGTTTTGGTGAGTAGCAATATAATAAAGTGATCATTATTCATTCTTGTATCTTATTTCATATCATTTCAAGATTTGATTACCAAAATAGGGTTTGACCAAGGCAAACCCCTATTCACTAACATTTTCTTCCAGGTCTAGATGGTTGACACATGGATGAGAAAACCTATTTTGTGAAAACATCCTTGGTTGGTTAGTCATGTAGAACCTATAAGTTATTTACTTTGAGTAGAGATGATTCTTATTTATGTTGATAAATCACTTATCTGACCTTGCTTGATATACTTGATTCATTGATGTACGAATATCCATTTGAATTTAGTGATGAAAATAATTTTAATTATTTCTCTTTTTCCGCATCTTTTTTTTTTTTTTGATATGCACGATAGAAAATTTATATTGAAATATAAGAGAACTACAAACGTCTGCAACGAAGGAATAACCATCCACAGACACCGCCGGGCAAGATGACAACCCAACCGAGACTCAAAACCAAGATTTCCACAGACCCGAACATGCATCAACGACCACCCATGAAAACTTGAGGGTAGAGACGAGGGGTCACAGACCGACCCACAACCATCGTTAAACAAAGCTGCCAAAAGAGTGCAGAGGACCACAAAAAATGGCTAGTAAAGACTTCAGACACAGAGCCAACCCTTACATGAAACCATTGACTTCCGCAAAACAGACAAAGCCCTCCAACCAATCAATTCCCACCGACGACACCAACTTTTTTTGTTTCAAGAACTCCATGGCCACGTCCGCAAGCTTTCTGTGGCGAGACAAAGCTGGCCCTTTGAGGTCAAGGAGGAAGGGATACACCTTGACAGCTTCCTCCGTGTCCCATAAGAGAGACAAGTCAGCCGGATGCGGAATGCCTTTGCCTAAGAAGGCCGCCTTCAACGTATCTTCAAGGCCACTGAGTAAATCAATGCGGAACAAGCGCTCCATCATCTCCCTTGCCATCTTCTTCGGGGTTTCCAAGTCCAATAACACTGCAAGAAAATGAGAGGAGACATGGGCATTGTCTCTGGCATACTCCCTTCTATGCAAGTGTTCATTTCCCAGAATCATCTTAACCGCAACCAACGACACAGGATCGTCCTCGAGCAAGATATGTTTTAGTCTTTGATCTGTGACTTCCCTGAAGGCAATTTGTCTCTCCGTAGTGACCAGAGAGACCGGCGTATCAACACCGAAGCATTCCAAACCATCCAGCGAAATATGTATGGTGAATTTTGATTTTTTCAACCCCTCCATGATAACAGCTACACCCTGCACGGGAACAAAACAAAACCAAAATGCAAATACCAAACACCGAAATGAATTTAACGGATCCAAAGATAGACCCGTGAGAACCCGCTTGGCCATCGCACAAGTGCCAAAATAATGAAAGGACGATCTTCGCATCCCTGCTATGAAGAATGGCTACGGACGCAGTCCATACTCCTTAAAACCATAATCACTTCAAGTGAAGTGAACCGCCACCCGGCCAAGCAACAGTCTTGTCAATGGTTGTCGTACACAACGTGTCACAGAATGGATGTCTTGAAAGCAAAGCCAATCCTCCTTCCTGACGAACATTAAGGCTCCGCTAAAATCAAACCGATCTCATTAAGAAGGCCAACATTTCCCTTCTATGAAATAAGGGTGGCCAAGAGATGACGTGGTAGTGTCACCTCAGCATACTCTCACACCGTCCCGAGGCCAACTCACACACCCCCAAGATTGGGTGTCGAAAAGAGAGGCAAGGGAGGGGCCCACCCATCCGCCCACTGGAAGCAGCTAAAGATGACATTCTTTTAAACCTGGACCAGTGACCCCCAAATTAGATAGGAGGTCAGCCTCCGTGTTGCCTTCCCTTAGGGTATGATTTAGCATTACTTGTTCAAAGTTGTCCATCAGCTCAATTGCCACCTCCAAATACACACCTAATTTCCAGTTGTGAATCTGTCTTGTCCTCAAAGCATTAATAACTAATGTTGAATCACCTTCAATAATCAAACTTTTGATTCCTAATTCTTTACTGAATTTTAGTCCAAGCACTAAAGCCTGAAACTCGGCCGCATTATTCGTACCATCTGCAAGAGGCTGAGCAAGTTTACCAAGAACCGCACCAGTGTTGGTTCTGATAATGCACCCCGCACCTGACGGACCCGGGTTTCCTTTTGAGGCACCATCAAAATTTAATTTGGCCCAACCTGGTTCGGGAGGGAGCCACTGCGTCATTTTGCGTTGTTCCATAGAAGCTGCACTTCCTGAACAAGCCACAGGAGGGGATTTGATACCAAACCATTGTTTCAGAATCCAAGCATCCCATTTAGTAAAATTGGATTTCCTCTGTTTCACCAATAGCTGAGAGTTAAAAAGTTCTACAATGCAAGCCTCTACCTTGCACTGTAACCTTGGGATCGATAATTCTTTATCCTGAAATAAGCGTCTATTTCTTTCCTTCCAGACTTCCCAAATAAGAATCGAGGGGCTCATTATCCATAGGTCGCCAAAGATGGCGTTGTGCTTGTTGCTTGGCCACGAGTTTAGGCATTCAAGCAAAGTGTTTGGAAAAACAGTTGACCACTTCAGTTTAGTGCACAGCCAAGACCACATTTGATAAGTAAAATTGCAATTCGAAAGTAAGTGATTCACACTCTCCTCAGCTTTCTTACACAAGGGGCATCTGGTTGGACCAAGATAACCCAACTTAGAAAACCTATCGCCTGTCAGTATTTGGCCTTGGGCAGCAGCCCAAGTGAAGAGCCCTGCTTTCGGGAGGCATACCTTATTCCAGCACAGATTTAGAGGAAGAACTGTAGAGGATTCATGAGATGTTAACATATTATAGCCAACTTTGGACGAATAAACACCATTTGAGGCAGCGTCCCACCGAATACTATCTTCCCCTTTTCTGACCCAGATCCTACGTGCTTCCATTACGCGCTCAAATAAATCCATTTCATGACTTTCCACATTCAAGTTACGCACCGATTTCCACTTCATAAAACTACCCCCTGAAGCTTCTTCAAGAACAAAGTAATCCCTGACTTTTAAACCCCAGGATTGTTTAGTCTTCTCCATTATGTTTGAGAGTTCAGGCATGTCTGCTAAGACTGGGTAACCTTCCCATGAATCATCCCAGAATAGGGCCTCCTGCCCCTCCTTAACCTCCCATGTAATAAAATCTGTAATCAATTCTCTGCAACTTTTAATGAAATTCCAAATTCGAGACCCAGATGGGAGAGTATTTGCATAAAAAAAGTAATACGGATCAGGTTCCAGATATTTTGCCCTGACGATCTTAACCCATTTGAGATCTGGCCGGGAATGGATTGTCCAAGCCAATTTTGCCCCCAACGCCTTATTTTGCTTTAGAATTTTTCTCAGCCCAGATCCGTCATTCTCCCTCTTCTCGCAAACCTTTTGCCAGTTAATAAGGGGAATTTTTTTTTGTTCAGAGCTGCCTTTCCAAAAGAAGTTCCTCATTACTTTATTTAGATCTTTGCTTGCAGTGCTATTTAACTGGAGACAGGACATCAGATAAATTGGCAGGGCTGAAATAAATGATTTCAATAGAGTTAATCTCCCAGCCCAAGAGAGCCATCTATTCTTCCATGAAGAAATTCGGTCTTTACATCTGCTCATGATCTATTTAGGATCTAGGACAATTGCTTATAGAATGCTTAACATAAATGATCACTTAATTACAATGCTCAAATGAACAAATTAACATAATATAATTGCCAAGATAATGAACTGAAAAGAAAGAGAGAAGATAAAGAGGAGATAAACGCAATTGATAACAGAGTTCGTCCCTAAGGACTACGTCTCCAGGCCCCTCTCCAATAGAGTGACCGATCCGATTATACTCCAAAATCAGTTACAATTGCTTCAATGACTATCTCCTTCAAGCACAGCAGCATAACGTTCCTCTGATATGCGGAAATGTCTGCAAAATCTCCTAAGCATTCTCTCGTTCTCACCACCTGGACTTGCAAAACAAAGGCCTACTACCTCCTTTTTATACATAAAATTTTCCTTATTAGGCTTAACCACCAAAATAAATGCCCAACTCCCTTGTGACCTCATACAACATCTCTGATATCTCCATTTGGCTTCTGGTTAAGGTTGGTAGACGTATTTTTGATTGTTTATGGCTTAAAAAGCCATTTGGTTAAAGTTTGGCTAACAAAACCTTAACAAAACCAAACAAACACCCGTTATGTTTAGCGGGCTATTCGTGGTCTAATGGTGGCTATGCCTTTTGCCCGCCGCGAGGTCGGGGGTTCCAAACCTCCGCCACGCATTTTTAAAACCAATACCAAACTTTTAAAACAACAACAACAACGGCTATACTTCTATAGTTGTGGTTGTTATCGACGGTGCAACGGCGAAAGCGGCCAACTGTCCGCGAGGAGATCGCAGGTTCAAACCCGAATAAGCATTTTTGTTGAAACAAACTTATCCACCGGTCGAATGAGGGAAAGTACCAGAATGCCATGTGTCAAGCCATTATTCGCTAGAACTTGTCGGTGTGTCCGCTGACGCAGATGTTCCGTACGCTGACTGTATTACCACGTGTCGCACACCCACTTGTCCGTACAATCTGAGTCACCTGCCACGTCACCGGTACGGACGGACACGTGTCTGTCGCTGATTGGTCCATACAGTTGAGTCAGCTACCACATGTCACGCCATAATTGGTCCATGTGGATTCCATACAGTACGGAGTGACACGTCAGCATGATGACGTCGTCATCTGTACCCTCAAGTTGACTGAAGTTTGACTGCTTGTAACTCGAGCATATGATGTCGGATTTCAACGAGATGAACTCCATCAGAATCGTCTCAACAAGCTCTTCGTAATGACACTGCTTTCGTCAATTTCTGAGATGATTATTTTTTTTGCCTTCTGGACACCCTTGAAGCCAGTTTGATTGGAAGTTTGACCGGCCGTAACTTGCACAAACGGAGTCCTTTTTGCCCCGTTCAAGTTGCGTTGGAACCAGGACATCATTCTCTTTCTAATGGCACTAAAATTTGGAGCATTGGGAACACTTCAATTTTCACTAAAAAATTGTCCCTCAGATTAGGCCTCCCCACTGGAGAGCTTTAGGACCTCCGAAAGCTTGATTACTTGGAAAGTAAATGAGGGTAAAGTTCCCTCACTTTACCAATCTCCATCCATCTTGCTTTGCTTGGATGCATCCCCTTCAGGCCCACTCTGAGGTACTCAACATCTCCTCTTCTTGAAGTTCTGACATTCCTATCGAGAATAACATCTTCTGGCAACTCTGACATGTACTCTGGTGAAAGGTCATCAACTGATGGAACTTGAATGTCTGTAACTTCATCTAGGATCATTGGAGGCTCATACAGTTTCAAATTCTCAACATTGACAACCAAGTAAATATGCATGTATGGAGGAAGATTGAGGCGGAAGGCATTAGTACCAATCTTCTCAAGGATCTCAAAAGGACCATACCTAATTGGCTTAAGCTTTTTACCTTCACCTTGCATCCTTTCCTTGCTAATATGTAACCAAACTCTGTCTCCAACCTGAAAATGATGATCAGTGCGATGCTTGTCATGGCGAACCTTGTATTTTGCTTGGCTCTGTTCCAATCGTGCTTCCACTGCCTGATGAATTGCTTGGATTTTTTGGATGAACTTCAAAGCCTTCTCTGCATCATGGCATCCATCTTCAACATCATCTTTCCCAAAAGAAAAATCCATCGTGTCTTGGGCACATAACCAAAGCATGTCTCAAAAGGAGACCTCTTAGTAGAAGAGTGTGTTGCATGGTTGTAGGCATGTTGCACATAATGAAGACTCTCATCCCACAACTTAGGATGCTTACTACAATACCCTCTGAGTAGATGCACAACTATCCTGTTTACAACCTTTGTCTGTCTGTCGGTCTGTGGATGGAAGGCCGTACTCTTCTTCAGTCTGTTGTCCATGAGTCCCCACAAAGCTGACCAAAATTCCCCCAAGAATCGAGAATCTCGATCCGATACAATAGAAGTAGGTAACCCAAAATGAACCCATACAAATTGAAAGTACATATGAGCTGTCAGTTCAGCAGTGACTTGCTTTTTACATGGCATCAAAATACACATTTTTCTGAACCGATCAACTACTACATACAAATAATCATGTCCCTTCCTAGACATAGGTAACCCCCCAACAAAGTCCATTGACACACTTTCCCATGGACGAGAAGGTACAGGTAGAGGTGTGTACAAACCCAACTTCCTATTACTAGGCTTACTAGTTGCACACATAACACAACCTCTAATATACTTAGTTACAGTTTCTTGCATACGAGGCTAATAACAATATTTTTGCAGCTGAGTCAATGTTTTGTTTACCCCAAACACTTGTCCTGCAATCAATGAAGTATGTGCTTCTCTAATAACCTGTGCTTGTTCATCCTTTGGAACACATAATTTTCCCAAGTGATATAACAGTTTATCTTGCACATAATAATCTTTCTCTTCTACATGTTTACCATTCATTAAAGTAGCATAGATATCATTAAAGTTCTCATCATTAGCATATTGTTCTTGAAAACTTTCATGAACCATAGAACTATTCTGAAGGATTATCAAAGCATTCATCATAGGAGGCCTAGAGAGCATGTCTGCTACTTTGTTATGGGTACCTTTCTTATACTTAATAACCAAATGAAACTGTTGCAGAAAACCCATCCACCGAAAGTGCCTACTTTGTTGCAGTTTAGTTTGTGAGTGCAAATACTGAAGTGGCTGGTGATCAGTGTGGATTACAGTTTCTTTCCCCATTATGTAATGTTTCCATTTTTTAACACTCTGAACTAAAGCATAGAGTTCTTTATCATAAGTGGGATAGTTACTTACTGCTCCTGAAAAAGTTTCAGAGTGGTAGCAAACTGGTTTACCTCCTTGCATGAGTACTGCTCCCATGGAAAACCCACTCGCATCTGTCTCGATCTCAAATGGTTGATGTAGATCTGGTAAGGCCAAAACTGGTGCGGTGCTCAACTTTCCCTTCAAAGTGTCAAAAGCCTTCTGTTGTGGACCTCCCCACTGAAAAGTTGCTCTTGTACTGGTTAATGCATGTAATGGTGATGCTATATAAGAGAAATTTGCAATAAACTTTCTCCAGTACTGAACTGCACCTAGGAAACTTCTGACCTCTGTGACTGTACTTGGCTTAGGCCAGTTTACAATAGCTTCGACCTTCGCAGGGTCTACTTTCAATTGACCACCCCTACGACATAGCCTAAGTACACTAAGGATGTCTTAGCAAATTCACATTTAGACATCTTTACATACAATTTTTCTTTTCTCAATACATCAAAGACTTTCTTTACATGACTTACATGATCTTCCCAAGTTCGACTGAATACAAGAATATCATCTAGATAGACTATGACAAAATCATCAATAAAAGGACGAAAGACATCATTCATGACTCTCATAAAGGTAGCTGGTGCATTACAAAGCCCAAAAGGCATAACCAACCACTCAAATAGTCCCTGTTTTGTCTTAAATGCAGTCTTCCAAATATCATCTTCTGCAATTCTTATCTGATGATAACCACTTCGCAAATCTAACTTAGTGAAATAAACTGCATGTTTTAATTGATCAAGTAAATCATCAATTCTGGGAAGAGGATACCTGTTCTTTACCGTTATCTTGTTCAAGGTGCGGTAGTCGATGCACATCCTCCAAGTTCCATCTTTCTTTGGAACCAAGACAATTGGAGAACCACAAGGAGAAGTACTAGGACGAATAACTCCTTTTTCCACCAACTCTTGAACCTGCTTTTTAATTTCCTCATTCTGCATAACTGATAAATGGTACATGCTGATATTAGGAAGTGGCACATCCTGCTGTAACTGGATTTCATGCTGTATCTCTCTCTTGGGTGGCAACCCCTTCGGTTCCTGAAACATGTCATCATAAGTGGAAATAATTTTGACCATTTCAGTTTTATGTTTTGGGTCACACCCCTTGAAGGCCTCAGATTTATCATCTTCTTTGGCTTTTACAAGCATTAATACAAAGTTCTTACTTGAGTTGACCAACCTCTTCATTTGACCAGCATTAACTAGTGTAAGATTAGTCTTCACCTTATGTGCCTGTACAATGTATTCTACCCCATCTTTAAAAAGATGATACTTATTCTCCCCCCTATAAAGATTGCTTTTCTGTCATAAAGATAAGGACTCCCTAACACAAGCCCACAAATATCCAAAGGGACCACATCGACTTCTACCTCATCTACAAAGTTTGCAGTGATAGCAAATCTCAATTTACATTGTTTAGTTACTTTTAATTGTGCATCATTGCAAACCCATCCGAGTGGATATGGTTTCAGATGAGGTGTTGTAGTCAAATTAAGTTTCTTTACAACTTCCTCAGATATTAAGTTGACTTGTGAACCCGTATCAAACAGAGTATCAACCTTAGTATGTTTTGTTACAACACGAATGTGAAACAATTCATTTATTTGCTTATCAACCTTAGGAGAAGATTCTTTACTTGTACTTGCACTAGCATTAGAAAAACTTGCATCAGATGAGAGAGATATACCTTTCCCTTTACCTTGGATTCCGGTAGCAACAATCTTTGTCTCATCTCTGGAGTCAGAACCAAGATCCTGTTGAATCACTGCAGTAGTCTTTTGCTTACCTTTATTACCTCCATATCTTTTCGGCCTCAACTCAGGATGAAGCTTCCAACATCTTGAATCATCATGCCCCTCTTTCTTGCAATGGGAGCATGTGGGTTTCTCACCCTCTTTCTTAGCTGTAGCTGTCTTCTTCCCTTTGCCTTTATCTTCGTCTTTTTCTTTCCCTTTAGACTTACCCTCAAACTTAGATGGCTTCTTGGAAAAGTTATCACTAAAAGTATTCTTACCCCTTGACTCTATATGAGTAGCTTGAACAGACACCTCGTCTAGATTGTTGGGACTCAACATCAAAATAGTGTGCCTAAGGTAAGAATGTAAACCACCAATATACTTAAGTAATGTGTCTTGGGTATACAAGGGAACATTTAGAGCAATGGCCCGTTTCCTAAACTCATGAGTATATTCCTGGACAGACTGCCCCTTACCTTGCCTAAAGGTTTGCCAATTCATGGTTAACTGTTGCATGTAACCTAAAGGATAGAATTGTTTCCTAAGGGCAGCAACAAACTCCATCCAAGACATATTAACTTGACCATGGCGAGCAATTTCTTCCCGAGTTTTACTCTCCCACCAGGTGAGAGCTGTACCTCCCAACCGGAGAGTTGCTAATTGAATCCTAGAAGCATCTTCTACTAGGCCTTGAATCCTACAATATACTTCTACTTGTTGGACCCATTCGTCTAACTTCTCAGCATTTAACTCCCCACAGTATTTAGGTAACTCAAATTTTACATCAAGCTTAATTACAGGCTTAGACTTGCTCTTAAATGGATTTGCATTAGAAGAAGGAGAAGGAGAAGGAGGAGAAGAGGGAGGAGAAGAAGAGGGAGAAGATAGAGGAGAAGGAGTTTCTGGAGATTTCTCCTCTGTGTCTTTCTGATCTTCCTACTTCTTTGAAGAACCTCCCTTTTTGCGCTTCTTCTTTTCTGCATAGAGTTCGTCCACCATCGCTTTCATGTCAAGAAATAGCTTCTGGAAATCCTTGACACTGAGCTCTGAACTTTTTCCACCTTCTTTTCCTTCCATTTGTGATGGTTGATTAACTTTTCATCTTCCGATCTCTGGATTATACTCTTCGAGTTCTCCTTCGCCTCGTTGCAACCTGAATCTTGTTAGCATTCAAATTCTGCAATACTAGCCACACACAAAGCTCTGATACCAACTTGATCTATTTAGGATCTAGGACAATTGCTTATAGAATGCTTAACATAAATGATCACTTAATTACAATGCTCAAATGAACAAATTAACATAATATAATTGCCAAGATAATGAACTAAAAAGAAAGAGATAAGATAAAGAGGAGACAAACGCAATTGATAACAGAGTTCGTCCCTAAGGACTACGTCTCCGGGCCCCTCTCCAATGGAGTGACCAATCCGATTATACTCCAAAATCAGTTACAATTGCTTCAATGACTATCTCCTTCAAGCACAGCAGCATAACGTTCCTCTGATGTGCGGAAATGTCTGCAAAATCTCCTAAGCATTCTCTCGTTCTCACCACCTGGACTTGCAAAACAAAGGCCTACTACCTCCTTTTTATACATAAAATTTTCCTTATTAGGCTTAACCACCAAAATAAATGCCCAACTCCCTTGTGACCTCATACAACATCTCTGATATCTCCATTTGGCTTCTGGTTAAGGTTGGTAGATGTAGTTTTGATTGTTTGTGGCTTAAAAAGCCATTTGGTTAAAGTTTGGCTAACAAAACCTTAACAAAACCAAACAAACACCCGTTATGTTTAGCGGGCTGTTCGTGGTCTAATGGTGGCTATGCCTTTTACCCGCCGCGAGGTCGGGGGTTCCAAACCTCCGCCACGCGTTTTTAAAACCAATACCAAACTTTTAAAACAACAACAACAACGGCTATACTTCTATAGTTGTGGTTGTTATCGACGGTGCAACGGCGAAAGCGGCCAACTGTCCGCGAGGAGATCGCAGGTTCAAACCCGAATAAGCATTTTTGTTGAAACAAACTTATCCACTGGTCGAATGAGGGAAAGTACTAGAATGCCACGTGTCAAGCCATTATTTGCTAGAACCTACCGGTGTGTCCGCTGACGCAGATGTTCTGTACGCTGACTATATTACCACGTGTCGCACACCCACTTGTCCGTACAATCTAAGTCACCTACCACGTCACCGGTACGGACGGACACGTGTCTGTTGCTGATTGGTCCATACAGTTGAGTCAGCTACCACGTGTCACGCCAGAATTGGTCCATGTGGATTCCATACAGTACGGACTGACACGTCAGCATGATGACGTCATCATCTGTACCCTCAAGTTGACTGAAGTTTGACTGCTTGTAACTCGAGCATATGATGTCGGATTTCAACGAGATGAACGCCATCGGAATCATCTCAACAAGCTTTTCGTAATGACGCTGCTTCCGTCGAATTCTGAGATGATTATTTTTTTCGCCTTCTGGACGCCCCTGAAGCCAGTTTGACCGGCCGTAACTTGCACAAACGGAGTCCTTTTCACCCCGTTCAAGTTGCATTGGAACTAGGACGTCGTTATCTTTCTAATGGAACTGAAATTTGGAGCATTGGGAACACTTCAATTTTCACTAAAAAATTGTCCCCCGGATCAGCTCACTATTGAGCTCCATGCATTGTTGCTTTTGGTGCCTTTATCCAATGGGAGGCCTAAATATTTGTAGGGCAATTGCCCCATTTTGAAACCTATAATTCTCAATATTTGAACCTCATTGGGGCAGGTTGTATTAAAGAAAAAGACCTCTGATTTGGCCTTACTAACTTCTTGACCTGAAGCCCTAGAAAAATCTTCGAGCAATGTTTTTAACCTTTGAGCCTCCTTTGCCGATGCTTCACCAAACAACATTGTATCATCTGCAAATTGTTGATGTGTGATATTGGGAAGGCTGCTGGTGACTTGCAAACCTTGAATCTCCCCTGACCGTCTTGCATTTTCAATCAATCTCCCTAATGCTTCTACCATTATTATGAATAAGAACGGAGATAGAGGGTCACCCTGCCTCAGCCCTCTTGAAGCAGTGAAAAAACCTTCCAGAGAACCATTTACAAGCACTGAGAAACGCGGGCAGGCTACCCAACCAAAGATCCAATTCAACCACTCCTTCTGAAAACCAAAAGCCTCCATTACTTTAAAAAGAAATCTCCAATTCACTCTATCATATGCTTTTTTGATGTCCAGCTTCAACAGCATGCCTGCTTTTTTAAATTTTTGAATTGAATGAATGACTTCTTGAGCAATGATCACCCCATCTAGGATAGAACGCCCAGGAACAAAGCCTGTTTGTTCTTCAGAGATAATAGTGGGAAGAACTCTCTTTAATCTATTAGCTACAACTTTAGCCAAAATTTTGTAGACTGTGTTACAAAGTGAGATTGGATGGAAGTCTTCCCATCTGTCAGGTTTATCTTTTTTGGAATTAGAGCGATTAAGGTATTATTTGCTTCCTTTAGAACCCTTCTATTTAGTCTAGAATCTTCAATAGCTTCCCAAATATCCTTTCCCAAAAAGTGCCAACATTTCTGAAAGAAACCGGCTGGGAACCATATGGTCCAGGGGCCTTCTCTGGCTGCATCCCAAAGATTGCCTCTTTTACTTCCTCTTCAGAGAACTTTGCATTCAATGCTTGCATTTGATTTGGGGAAACCAATTTCAGAATAGATTGCAGGGAAGCATTCTGAGCTTGCCAATTTGAACCTTCCCAATCATTAAGCAAATTCTGAAAAAAAGAGACCGCAGAAACCTTGATTTCCTCTGCATCTTCCAACATTCTTCCATCCCCGTCATAAAGACAAGTGATTTTGTTGAATTATCTTCTAGCCTTTGTGGAGTTGTGGAAGAATTTTGAGTTTATGTCCCCAGATTCTAACCAAACTTCTATGGATTTTTGACGCCAAAAGATTTCTTCTTTAGAAAGGATGTCGTTCAACTTTTTGGATAATGCCTTTTCTTTCATGTAGCACATTTCATTCATACCATTCTTCATAATTTCCTCAGCTAAGGAATCTAATTCTGCCTCTGTTTGCTCTTTCTCTTTGAAGATATTTTTAAAACTCTCTTTGTTCCATTGTTTAAGACGCTGCTTCAGGTATTTTAACTTTTTTATTACATTGAATAAACTTGAACCTCCTAGAGAGCATTCCTTCCACCATTGTTTAAGTAACTCTAACACATTGGGGTCTTTAAACTAAATCATTTCAAATTTAAAAGGGCATCTGTTCGGACCTTTCTCACCAGTAATATGCAATTGCACTGGAAGATGATCAGAACCAGTACTAGAGTTTATCTTGCTCTCTAGAGAAAAAGGAAAGGAGCCCAAATTTCCTTTGAAGAAAAATTGATCTAATTTTTTTGCGATACTTCCAAACCCTTTCCTTCAGTTTGTCCAAGTGAAAAGACCATTGCCTGTGGGGATTTCTAGAAGAGAGTTTCTCTCCACGAAGTCACAAAAATATTTTTGAGACTGCAGGGCTTTCCCAATTCCCCCTAACTTATCCTCCTTAAGAATGGCATTAAAGTCCCCCCCTAAAAAACTACAATCTTGGTGTAGATCTTGCAAAACAACATCCAGCTCTTGCCAAACTAATTTTTTCTGAGTGCCCAGCAAAGGGCCATACACATTTATTAAATTGAAATGAAGGTTCAAGGTTAAACTTCTTACCTTACACACCATCCAGTGTCTACTAATCTTCAAAGCCTCTAGAAAGATTGACTAAGGTTTCCAAATAATCAATAAACCTCCCAAAGCTCCTTTAGCTTCCGAACCAAGCCATTTCCAAGACCTTAACTTCTTGCCAATTTTTTCCAGATCCGACTTATCTAGTTTTGTTTCTTGAAGAAGACAGATTTCGACTTGACACAATTCAATGTGGCGCCTAATTAGGTTCCACTTGTTAGGGGCATTTAAGCCCCTAACATTCCAGGTTAAGATTTTCATTGCTGTTCAGGAAGGGCACCACCCTTCCCTACTTTTATCATAGTGTCAATTTTTTTTTGGCCGTTGGCTTCCCCATCCATCTTTCTTTTCTCTTGATTAGGGATCCTACCCCTCTTTTTTTGATCCCCACAATCTGGAGTTAATTTGAGGATGTCCCTTCTGTGAATACCTAAACGAGATTTCGCTGCCAGCAGATCCTCTGCTAGCTTCCGCTTCCTACCTGATTGTGGGCTTAGCAATTCTGTTGTGGCTTGTTCATCTGACTCCCAATAATCCTCCATTCCTGCCAGACTAAGACCAACCTCCATCAATCCTGTCCTTGATTTAGCCGCCTCTGCTAGTTCCACAAGTTCCTTCCCTACTTCAATCAGAGAGTCCAGCTCCACATTCATGCCACTATCCCCCATGAGAGCTAAGGTCTCTGAGATTTTGTCGTCTAACTCTTCAAACTGGACCCACTTCTCTACCTGTTCTTCTTGAATAATCTTCCTACCTGCATCTTCATCTGTGGGGATAGGAGTTGGAGTCCCAGTCAACAAAGCTCCACCCATGGGGGCCATATTGTCACTATTTGCTTTTGGAGAAACCCTAGAGTCCTCTGTCGGTGACTTCTCACGCCCATGCTTTGGTGATTTTGGAGTTTCGGAGAAGATTCATGCCGCTGGTCGAAGGTTTGCCGAAGGAGTCTCCACCATGCTGGATTTACCTGCCACTTCATTATGAGTTCTGCAACCTAGCGTGCGAACCAGGTTGTTACGCATTAAAGAGTCCCTTACTAATTTTTGAACCCGAACCCCATAATCCGTTATAAGCTCAATCTCGCTCCAGAATGATCTGTCCACAATGTTTTCCACACAAATGTGCACATAGGTTTGATTTCTCTTTGCTAGTTTCCTTTCTTCTACACAAACAAATGTGCCCAACTGGTTTGCAATTCCCTAAAGAATGGAGGGCGCCCAGTACTCCTGTGGGAGATTTGGTAAGCTGTACCAATCTTGAATAAATTCCATTTCGTGGGTTGAAGGGTTGAAACCCATAGACCACTTTCTTAAATAAAAGCTGTAGCCATCGAGGACCCAAACCCCATTTACTATTTTATCTCTGATAATACGGGATGGGCAAACGACTAAGAAAAAATCATTTTGAAGCATTTTAAACTGCAGCTCCTCACCCCAACGCTCTTTCCACCAGCTCACCAAATAGTTCCAGTTTAGATTCTTCCCAAACCACTTTCCAAACAAACCTAATTGTTCTAACCTCAGGACTTCCGCTTGCAAAATTGAAGAGCTGATAACAACTTTGGTTCTTCCATTTTTAGCTTCTTTGGACATGAAAGAGACATGATTGTTCTGTTCTTCCTTTGAACTTTCTTCCCTGACTTCCTCCCATACCTTGGTCGAAAACTTTTTTTGCCATTCCATTCCTCCCTTCCCATTTCTGGAATTAGGGTTTTTTTTGCGAAGTTGGTCTGCTCGGCCATGATGTGATATTTTTCCCGAGTTTTTCTTCATTCTGATAACGAGGTCTGCGAAAAGCTTCATTCCTGTATTGACTATACTTATTCCTACCACGAGAAGGTCCCGCAGCCTTGTTCTAAAGATGCCCGTGACCCTTGCCCGCAGAAAAGCGACCGTGCATGACATGATTCTGTGGTCGGGCCCAGCGGCCCTTCCTCCAAACATGTTCAAGATCCCCAGACTTGTTTGCATTGGGACCCCCACGACTGCTGCTACCACTCCGAAATTTTTTTGACCGTTGCTTACCGCCATGACCGTTGTAGAGCTCCATTCTTTTTTTGCTTTATTCAACCTATTTTAGATTTCTAACAATAATCATTTTTTCGCATCTTTTTTTTATGTATATATTAATCTATTGAATTATTTTGGAAACAAAAGGATATAGTTAGTAAAAAAAAATTATGGTCCTTACAATAAGGAGGTAGAAATAGAGAGGAAGATATGAAGAGATATATAGGGAGAGGGAGAGATAGAGAGATATAAGGAGAGAGAGCTCAATAGATAAAGAGGGAGAGACATAGATAGGAGATATAAAAGAGTTATACAGGGATAGGGAGATAGAGGTAGATAGAGATATGGATAAGGAGATATAAATAGAGAGGGAGAGATAGAGAGGGGGGAGAGATAAAGAGAGGGAGAGATAGGGATGGAGGGAGATCTATATCCCTTTATCTCTATTTCTATCTCTTTAAGTATTTATATCTCACTCTTGTCTGAATATTCTTCTCTCTCCCTCAATTTTATTTTCTTTGGGATTATCTAACCTCAGTGTTAGTTTACCTTGGGCATCCAACCCAAAGGGTTGGACTTACATGTCAACACTCAAAGACATTTTTTCTATAAATTATTAAAAATGACTAAATCTCAAGCATGCTCTCCATCAAGTTTGCACATTAAATTAAAAAATACAACAATAATATCAAGCTCTCTTACCTTTCTAACAATGTATTTTTCTACATTTCGAATATGTTAAAGTTTTGATCTTTAATTTCTTTTGCTAGTGTCATATTTTTTTTGTTAAAAACCTATATATAGTATATTTGGTTTTGGTTTTTATCTATTCACCAAAATTTGAAAACAAAAGACATTTTTACATTCTAGAGTCTATTCTATACACATTAAAAATATTATTTTTGATTAGTTTCAAAAAAAATAAGGGGTAGAATGCTCAATTTTTTATTTTTAAGGATGTGTCCACTTTGAAAATTAGTAAAAAATTATATATTCATTAAAAAATTAATAGAAAAATCAAGCATAAGCTACATGGTGTGCTGATTTTTCACTAAAGTGGTTTTTTAAATATTAAAAACATAACATTTTAGGGGGAGGACAATAGACGCTATGCTATTTTTCTTAACAAAGAAAACACTTTGTGTGGTTCCCCTATTTGAACCCCTTCATATCCACCATTTTTAAAACAAAATATTATTTTATAGAGTAGATTTAGAGCACTATAACTCTTGTTTTTGTCATGTCTTCAAATTTTGAGTGTAATTATCTTTAATTTCTCATCCAAGATCGAGTTCTCTTGATTTTACGAAAAAAGTGGTCACTTAAGACCCCCTTTTAGTCCCCCATTTTCATGTACTTACCCATAAAATAATCCACATTCATATACCCTAGAAATGTTGCAACAAGAAACATATATGAAGATGCATAAGCAATGTAAATTACATTTTGATCTCCACCCTATGTTTATTGATGAGGTTTTGTTTGATTTTGTCCCATTATATGCGAGTGATTTGATTTTTGAGAGTGTTGGCACCAAATATATTTGTTTATCATTTCCCTTGACTCTATTTTTGGTATGCACTTTCCCTTTTGTTTTCCCTATATCATTTTCCATCATTTATAACTAATCTGGGAAAATCTACTTAGGTTTATCATGTTTATGGTTTACCTTTTGTCATTATTCCCATTCCTTTCTTCAAGCCTATGTAACCAAATGAAAAAATCCTAAAAATTGGCTAAGTGTAGGGAATTTATGATCCTATAATCTTGTAGAACTTCCAAATAGGTATCCCTAGTTCAAATTTGGGGAAAACTAGATAAAAATTGGATATGTTATACACAAGAAAACTTTTGATCTAATATTGTCTACTTGCAAGGTTTTGGTCTACTATTGGCCTTTTTGTGGGAAATTCTAATTAAACCAATCCAATATTTTTAATTGGTCATAAGGTGCAATTCAGTAGTGGGTAATATCTATGCAAAGTACTAAGGAAGAAGTTTAGATGTCGATTCTAAGTCTACTTGGTGCAATTGGAGGTAGAGTTTATGTAATGATTGAAAACAACTAAATATAACATTAGTCCAAGATTAAACAATTTTAAATCCAATTTGTGGAATTCAGTAGTAATTCCTTGACCTTCTTGGACTCGATGCAACTTCTAGATCCACATGAACTCAGGATGGATTTTCAAATGTAACTAAGTGAATCTGTTAGAGAGTAAAGCTCATATACAAGTGAGATTTATGCATGTTCAATTGAAGGTCGACTTTCCAGAAAAGAAAAAAATTAAAGGAAAGGTTGGTAAGTAAATCCAAGTGAATCAATTATTTTCCTAGTACATGAAGTTCAATTGTCAATAAAGTTCCTACATATTAGGATATCTAGGTATAATTCTCACAAAGGCATAAATGAGGAGGACAAAGGTTTGTAGAATAACATATGTGAACTAAAAAAAGGCCTAATGGACATCCAATTCCCAATAGGTTCACTTGGAGGTTGATTTACCATAGAAGGGAAAAATTGAAGCATCAAAGGCTATAATGGTTCTGAAAATTATGAGAACTCCTGACAAGTTCCAAATACAGTTTTAAGCCTCGATGACTAAGGAAAAGAAATAAAGACTTGTGCGAAGAAGATGAAGGTCTATTTATTTCATGTTCACTTATAGATAAAGTTCTTGCAAGGTTCACATGGGCATTGACTTTTTGAAAAGGATTAGAAAAAAAGGTTTTCTTCCTTTGCAATATAATTAAAACTCAACCACCTATGCAACTACCCACATGTTGATCCAAGAACATTCTTTAAAATAATTTATTGTGTTATTTCATGGATCCAAGATAAATTGTAGTACCCATGCCTAATTTATGATCTGTAAAACATGTTTTATTTAAGTGACACCTTCAGTTATGTATAAGAATTGGGTCCGCGAAGAGGGGAAGTTTCAACCAAAATAATGCCAATGAGAATGGGATCCTGAGCCTTAGATCAGGATCTCGTTTCTAAATGGGTACCCATTCTACAAAATGAAATCCCAAACCACTTTTTTATTTTGTTGTAGGCTCAAGAAAGGCTTGGTAACCCAACCCTTAGCCTTGAACCTATAAGTAAAATACCAAGGTAATGTCAAGAGAAATAATTGAATTTGGCAATATAGCTAATGGTTTTTTTTCAGAATTGGTTTATGAAATTAAAACCCATTATAGATCACAATGTAGATAGTTTTCAAATATGTAATTTTTTTTAATGATTGGATTATTTTTCTATTTTTTAGTTAATTTCTAAGGAAACTAGTTCACATGTTTGAAATGTTAGGCATTTTTATTTTTTTAATCTTTTTTTTTAAGAAAAAGGTGAAGCTTGTATATTTATATTGATATAATAATATTAGTTACAAAATATGATTGAGGCTGTAAAAGCCAGATGTTACTTTGTATCAAACTATCATGCTCAAAAGCTAGACAAGGCTCTTAAAGCCAAATGTTACATACTATCAGCTTGCAATTCTCATAGAATTTTGACGAACTTCCCCATTATATTGAGAGATGATTGTAAAAACTAGAATTTGACATATTCCCCCAACAATTGTAGCTCCACATTATCCCATCATATGAGGAGAAGAGTGTACAAAACTAGAGGCTTTCGTAACAAAATTTATAAACCCAACTATATTAATTTTTTTTGTGAAAAAAATTACATGACATCAATCTACAAACATTTCTCTATAAAATAAAAAATTCAAAAGAGGTTAGTTTAGGTTAAATTAGGGTGTTGGAACATGATGGTTTTGAAAAACAACAATTAGGGCCAATAAATAATTGATAAATATATATATATATTTAGAAAAAAATACATAAAAAATATCTTCATCAATCTTCAGTTTGTTGCACATCTTTCCCCAAAATGAATTATAAAAATAATTTTATTTAGGTCAAATTATGGTGTTCGTACATGTGCATGATATGGTCCTAAAAAAGTGACTTTTGAAAAGTGGCTTTTATACATACCTATTAAAAATTAATTTGTATCATCTGGGTATTAGAATAAATTACATATTGGAAACTAGACTCAAAATACTAAATTTCATATCACTAAACTTTTTTAAGATTCAATATGTAAGGGCTTCAAAATTTCAGTCAAAGTGTGACAAATTCTAAAAATTAGGAAAAACATTTCCACTTTTTGAATATTTTGTGGACACAACTTCTTGCATATCCCCCCCCAAAAGACATGATTTCAATAGATTTTATGGAAAATTTCACTCAATCTCACACTCAAACCCATGAATCATAAATGCAAAATTATGGTGGGAATAAGAAGAATGCTTTGTACTTGATTCTAGCAACTAGATCGAGTTGTAGGGGACACTTTTTCTTGGGTGTTGATTGGGCTCACACTTAGGGTTCTTTATATAGCATGGCCTTCTAACATTCCACACACCTTCCAATCATCGATATATCGACCTCTATCATCATTTCAAGAGGAGGATGAAGGATAACATTTTTTGGAGAGGAGATAGCAAACAAAAGAACTCACATAGTAGAACTACAGGGTTCATTGTTCCAGCTCTGAGTAAAGATATTTTGTGTTCTAATGATCAAGTTCCACTCCCAAATTTGTAATAACATTTGTAACTATTGTATATTGGGCGATTAAAGTAATATTCAACCTTTATTGAGTATCTCTTTATGCATGGTGTCCATTTCTTAATGTTCCCTTGATTAGTTAACCAACCAAATGTCTATAAATTTATTGTAAATATTTTGCAAGATATCTTTTTAGAACAATAAAGAAAGTATATGAGTGTGTGCACGAATTACTAAGTAGATTCATTTAGCATTCTCCAACCATCTCTGGTTTTTCTAGATGTATGTGTAGATCTTAAATTTTGTGTGGATTCTATAATACCTATTATTTTGTGGTGTATTCATTAATGAATCACCTTAGTTTCAATTATTACATGTTTGAGTCTAGATTAAAGGACTTTGTAACCTAATTGGATGAAGACACTAATCTATTATAGGTTTTCTCTACCCACCATTGTCAAAACAACTATAAAACATCAACTTAAAAATATTTTATTTTCATTAGTTTGTGTGTTCTACTGCCATGTTTGAATGTCTATAACATCTAAGGGGTTATCACAAAACAAATTCTCATACATCCACATGGTAAATTATATGTTTATTAAGGTGTTAATTTTCTTACATTTCCAAACTAGCACATAGGTATATTTTGACGCTAGTATTGGGATACATTGTGCAATGGTATAGTTTGTTATAAGAAAGTGTTCAATCATACTTTAATCATCAACCCAAAACCTTAGGAAAACCCCCCTTGGTGTTACAGATCTAGAAGTGAAAGAGATCTTACCCACATTAGCAATTGGTCCTCAATTGCCCAACCTAAATAAAATATTGGGGTCTACAACTCAAATCACCAACAAGGAGTTCTACTTAATATGAGGAATATTTTTTAATTATAGGAGAAAAAATTAGTGTAAGTTTATAGTGAATGGAATGAGTTTTTTTTATTGATTCATATGAGAAAAATTTGAAGATTTGCATTGTTATCACTTCAAATAGTAGAAGACTAATAGATGTCAATGGAAGGATTGTTTCTTCTTTGTTAGAGGGAAAAATACATGAAGATATAAAACACACTAACAATTAAGGATATATATATATGGAAGTGAGCATAAATATGTGGTATCATGATGGTTGACACTAGAATCCCAATGAGTGTTATAATATAACCAAGGGTATCTAAATAAATATGTAAGTGAGACTTGTTATAGGTATATCATATACTACACATTCTCATGTAGAAACAATAAGACATCTATTCCAGAACATCACAAATGAAAGTGCATACACCTTTATATGCTACATTGGTTCATAAAGTCATTACGTTATGATCATAAATTAGCATCATCTATTATGAAATATAGCATTATAAATGATATTCCTATAAGGACATAGATTTCTATGATACAATTGTTGATCCTATAGAGACAGATCTCTATTACCTATTAATTTAATATTTTATTTACCTTGGATATATTCTATCATAAGTATGATATTGTACCTATTTATTAACTTTACTAATATATTTTGTTTTTATTACTTATGTAGGATAGGATAACGATTTCAATCATATTCTCCTTCTTTCATGAGATTTTTCTTTTTCATTTTCCTCTTGGAGTTGGAAACTTAGATGGAAATCCCTTATTTTTTGTTTTTGCCTTTTACTCATCTTCATTATATTTTGAAACTATAAGGCTATATATTATGGCTATTTCTTTTTCATTCTAATACACATTTTTCATGAATAAGTGTTTATATTACAATTTTAAAAATAGTTGTACACAGTTACAAAAATAGTGCGTGGAAATAGTCACACCCCTAAATCCCATATAGGGAAATATCCTAGAGCATATAAACATAAACAAAGTCACTAGGTGGTGAGAGAAATAGCAATGTGGTTAGGAAGAGGATATTAGTCATCTAATTTACCACATACATCAATTGTGTTTGGAGTATCCATAGAAGGGTCCTACCCATTGTTTTCTTTATCCTTATATTCTTCTTTAGTAGCATGAGTAGGTGAAATGGAAAGAGCCAACCGAGGGAATTTCCTAGAACCAACCAGTTGGAAGAACCTCTAACAAGCTATGCATAAGTTCATCTTGCAGGTGGTGGAGAGATGAAGCATCAACAAGTACGTTATGAATAGGCTCACTAACCATGATTACTTCTTATAGTTGGGGGAGAAGCATGGGATCAATTTTTGTGAAAGCTAAGGTAGTGGAACAACTTCCTACACTAATATTAAGATGATGTTTATGCAAAACAAATTTAGATATTTTTAATAGTAACTGAAACTTAAACATAAATGAACATATATATCATGCATGCCACAACACTGTAATTTAGTGGGGAAACCCTTCGGGGAGAAAAATCCCACACTCCAAAATCCACCCAATATATTATTCAAAAATCAATGAGATTGCAATATATACTTACAAAGAAAGCTTTTATAGGATTATCACCAACTAGAGATCTAGATGTAACTCAATAGGTATTTGACTCTCACACACTACAATAGTGCAATACACAACCATAATAAAATTCCCTCTTAAAATAGGGTTTCCTTCTAGGGAAAGCAAAGACAAAATAATCTCCACCATCATATATATGACCTAATGATGAATGATCCAAATCTACTATATATATATATATAATATGGCATTTTGGGGCTCCATTAGGGCATGCAACCCCCAAAATTGTCCACAAGGGAGATGGGACCTTGAATCCCACAAGGGGGTACCCCCTATATCCCTCACACTCAAATACAATAAATTTTTATAATTGCAAGGTTGAGACATCATTTTTCCTAACACAATTCTCTTGGTCAACTCAAGTAGAGAGGCTACAACCTTGATGATGCCCATGCAAAGGTGAGTAACCCTTGAAGGAAGAGGGAGATGAAGGAACTATAATAACTAAAAAAATAATGTATTCACAATTGAAATACTAAGATAGATGCAAAAACATACCATAATTCATGCTTGAGAATGGACTTAGTCTAGCTAAGCTTGGCAAAGAAAAAAAGAAAGAACCCTTTGATAAGGTTTTGAACATCATCATGTCAGACCCAATGCAAGTATCAAAGAAAAAAAATTATAATATTTTCTCATTATATTTCTCTAGTGGAGTCTACAAATATATAGGCAAATCTAGATGAACCATGTGATTTAAAATAGCACTTATGGGTTCAACCATGTAACCAAATATGCAACCATATCCTATGTTACACTAATATACTTGATAAAAAATTAAATAAAATAAACAATCTATCCTAGTTGGTGTATGAATCATGGAATATTCCAACATCCTCCCTTATTACATCATTGTTTTAAATTACTAAAAAGATAATCTTGAAATGATCCAAGCGTGATACATGCAAGAGGCTTGGTGAAGATATCGACATGTTCATGTGTTGAGCATAATTGAAGTTGAATGTTGTCTTGTTGAACATGTTCTCATATGAAGTGACAGTGAACTTCAATATGCTTAGTTCATTAATGAAACACTAAATTATGAACAATATTGAGAACATTCTAATTGTCACAATAGATGATTGTGGGTTGATTTTGAGGTACTCCTGATCCTTCTAATATGTGAGATAGCTAAACTACTTCACAAACTGTTGCACTTGTTGTACCATATTCTGCTTATGTTGAGGAATAAGAAATTGTGGCTTATTTCTTACTTCCCCAAGAAATAAGACCCGATACTAAAAAGAAAACAAATCCAAATGTATATTTTCAATCATCAACAAAACCTACATAATCTGCATTTTTATATCCTATCAAGAAGAATTGAGGATTCCTTTTATATTCTAGACCATGATTCATTATACCATGTCTATACCTTCAGACCCTTTTGGCTTCTTTCCAATGAAACATATTTGGTTCTTGCATGAATCTTGAAAGATAATTAACAAAAAAATTGATATTTGGTCTAGTTTAAGTTAAGTAAATCAAACCTCCAATCATTTGTTGATAGAGAGCTGCATTCACTTGAGGAGATGGATCAGACAAAGACAACTGCAAACCCGATTTTATAGGTGTAGAAATGGGTTTGGAATCCATCATTTTAAAATTCTCGAGCAATGTATTGGAATATATTCTCTGATATAAAAAGATATGGTGATTAGTTTTCCATACCTCTAAGCCTAGACAATAGTGCAATAGCTTGAGAACCTGTCATATCAAATTCCTTCTTGAGATCAATTTTGGTTGTCTCAACCATTGCTTCTAAGCTGCCTATGATAACTAGGTCATAAACATATACATTAATGATCACAATCTCCCCCCTTTGATCTCCGTGAGGTAGAGATTTGGATCATATGGACGCATATTGAAACCAAGTTGTAGCAAATGGTCATCAATTTTTATACTAACCTCTAGGAGCTTTCTTCAAACCATATAGGGACTTAACAAGTTTGCATACCTTTTCTTCTTTACTAGGTGCAATTTATCCCTCGTTGGGTCATATATACCTCCTCCTTAAGATCTCCATTGATAAATTCACTTTTTACATCCATTTGATACAATTTCCATCCAAATTGTGTAGCTAAAGCAAAAGGAATTCTAATGGTTTTAATAATTTTTGTGGGAGTGAATGTTTCCTCATAGTCAATCCCTTCTTTCTAAGCATAACCTTTAGCTACAAGCCTAGCCTTATATTTATCTATACTAGATTTTTCCTTAAACTTAGTTTTGAATATCCATTTACATCCAATTTATTTATTGTCGGGTGGTAGATCAACAGGCTTCCAACTCTTGATTTTCATTAGGGATTGATACTCTGCATCCATAGCCTCATTCCAAGGTTTTGATTCTAGTGCTTCTTGAAAATTATATGGTTCAATATCATCAACAACTAAAATCATTAGTGCTAGATTTACCTCATTGGGAGCCATGCTGTGAGTCCTTGGTTTTGAAGTGGAAGTGTTTGGGACTCCATCTAGCTTTGTATCACAAATGGTACTAGTACATACCACTTAGGAAAAGGTCTTGTAACATTTTTGGGTGTTGAATTAGATTGATTATCAACATCCCCATTATTTTTCCCAACCATGTTGAATATTGGAGCACTATTTGGAGCAGGTGATGATGTGGAAGGTGAACTTGAATCAATCTTCTCATTAAAAAAACATATCTTTTGATATATATCTTCTTAGTGACAGGATCATAAGATGATATGCCTTAGAATCATTACTATAACCAAGAAGAATACATTTCATAGATTTTTCATCAAGTTTATTTCTTTGTTGCTTAGGAATGTGCATGTATGTTGTGCAACCAAATACACTAAGATGAGAAATAGATAGCTTTATCCCTATCCATACTTCTTCTGGTGTGATGCCATCAAGTTCTTTGGTTGGTGCATGATTCAAAAGATAAATTGTTGTATAGAGAACTTTAGCCCAATATGCATGTCCTAAGTGATAATCCTTCAGCATGCTTTGAACCATCTCCATGATGATGTGATTTCTCCATTCAACAATGTAATTTTTCTAAGGTGTGTATGCTATAGTTAGTTGATTCCAAATTACATTTTCCTTAAAGTAGGTGGAGAATTCTATGCTGGTGTATTCTCCCCTTGATTTGAGCAAAAGACACAAATTGGATGATTTGTATCTTTCTCCACAAGAATGTGAAACTCTTTGAAGAAGGAAAAGGCTTCATCTTTACTCTTCAAGTACTATACCCACATTTTTCTTGTGTGATCATAAAAAAAAGGTTGAAAATACCTAAAACCATTGTTACTAGGTGTCATGGGCCTGTATAGATTAGTACACACCAGCTACAAATGTTGGCTTGCATGATGCTCACTAGGATAGAAGGGTGCTCTATGTTGCTTTCTAGCAAGACAACTAGAACAAATGACACTCAACTTCTCAAGTGAGGGTAACCCTTTGACCATTTTTTTCTTATTAAGTGACATTAGCAAGTAGCTAGTGCTTAAATGACCAAATCGACGATTCCATAGCATAGCAAGATCATTATCCTTAGTCACTAAGGCTTGATTATTGGTAATTGTATCAAGCCTAAACATTTTTATCAACTTTTGTAGTACTTGCAACAATCTTGCACCCTTAGACTTATCTCGAATGAGACATACCTTTTTTTCCTAGTTTTTATCAAATTTAATCCTTAGGTCGTGATCAAGAAATTGATTAAAAGATAGCTGATCTTTGGTTAGTCCTAGCACATACAAAAAATTCAATGTGTTTACAACGATGAATGCCAAACTGCAAGGAGATATCACCAATACCTTGGATGTCATAGGTGGTATCACCTTCAAGAGATACTTTACCATGATGGAGTTGCAATGTGAGAAACCACTCCTTCTATCCAGTCATGTGCTTTGTAGCACCTGAGTCGATATACCAAATTGAGGTTGATTGTGAACTATCTTTTGAAGTGTGAGCTGAAAACATGTATTCCTCTTCTGGAGAGTCTGCTTCTTTAGCAACATTACCATGTTCTTTTTGTTTGTTCTTCTACTCCCATCATCTATTGTCACTTTGAAATGAATTCTTTGGATGTGGTTAGTGTTGGATGATACTTTCACCAAGGAGTTGTACCAACAAATTTTTACATCATGTCCAATCCTTTCACAAATTGGACACTTTTTTTGAAATCGAGATGAATCACTCGATTTGGGAAGTCGACCAAATTGCTTCATAGGCTTCTTTCCTTTATGATGTGTGGTCATGACATGATCCTCCTCACCATTATATTGGATTAGAGACTTCTCTTCATGAAGTAGGTTTACAAGCTTCTCAAAAGTGGGTGTTTGTTCTATGACATTCAAAGTTGTCACAAACACTTTGTATGTGGAAGGTAGTGCCCATAGAACAATAGGCACTAAAACTACATCTTCAACAGTTTCTCCCAACACTTGTAACGAAGCTCTCAACTCAACAATCCTTTTGAGAAAGGATTCTAACTATTCTCCATAATTCATCATCTTCAGGCTATGTAGATGACTCTACAAACTCAGGATTTGATTCTAATTCTTCACCTCATACACTGTTTGTAGCTTGTCCCAAGCATCTTTGGTTGTAGACGAGTCTCAAATAATAGGTTGAACTTCATCAGACATGTTGAACATGGTGATCAATTTGGCCTTTCTGTCATCTCGATCAATTTTCTTCTGCTCATTAGCATCACTTGGATGTTGTGTTGTGCTGCCACTAACCATATTCCAAACTTCTTCAAACTTAAGTTGAGTTTTGAATTTGGTCTTCCAAATAGAGTAATTATTCCACATAGTAAATGAGAATTCAGGAGAAGAAATTAGGAGAACTTCCTGTCATTTTGTTAGGAAAATAAAGTGTTTTCTTTTCCTATTTCTCATCACTCATATCAACATTTTGTCACAAAGGAGAGGATACTTTAGAAATAAAATTAACATTTTAAAAATAAAGGTCAGTTGAAAAACCTTCAAGAATGGCTCTGCAATAGTTCAGAGTTTTAAGCAAAATATATTCAGTGAACGCGGCATAGCTAGTTTTAGCTCTAAGCACACTTAGTGGTAGGCACTTAGTGTAAGGAAACTATGCAGCCATGAAATGACAATTTCCACATAACCCAAATCTGAAACATGCAAGTAAAATACTCAACACTAACATGCAAGAGAATATACAACATACCCATCAAAGATGACACAAGATATACCCTAGGAAAACCCTCAAGAGGGAAAAAAACCCAGCCTCCAAAAGCATCCACACTCCATGTATTATTCAGCAATGAAAACCCATCACAATACATCTGCAGAGACTCCATGAACACTTCTGAAGCACAAGCTCTCCATGCATTCCATGTGACCAAGCATGAATCCACACATCCCATGCCATGCTTCAAACCCTCACACATGCACAAGCTCAACCTTGACCAACTTTTTGATCCAACCCTAAACAACTACCCATGTGGTTGCTTTTATAGAAACAAGCTCCCACAAAACCACCAAGTGGTATTACATAAACCATGTGCCCAAAACCATACAACATCATGTGACCCCACATTTAATATTGGGTACTTTATTATTTTATTATTATTCCCCAATATTAAATAATTACATTTTACAATTATGTCCCAATGTTACATACAACAAAGTGGCCCCAACATTATAACTCCTTGTGATGCACGTTCACCTAGAAAACCCCTAGGTGCACCACACATAATAATAATAAATAAAACATTACAAACATTATGCAAGGTGTACAACACCTAATTCTAACAATCTCCCACTTGTTGTATACATTGCATAAGGGGGTAACAAATAAACTCCATAGGCAACATGTACCATCCTAGAATCCAAGTGCTCCATGTGCTCCAACAAGATACTTGTAACAAGAACCAAGGTGACCACCATCTCATCCATGAATGCTCCCATCCTCCACCATGCCAATTGAACTAAGATAAGAACACATCCAAAGAGATGCCACACTAATTGTCACAAAGAAGCATAAACCTGCCTCAACCTGATATCTCAGAACACAAACACTAAATCCAATATGCACCAGTAGCTGTCAAGAATAAATCATCATAGCTGAAATGACACCCACAGCAAGTGCCAACACATCCAACTATCCATACCTCCAAGGTATACATATCATAGTAAACTCATGCCAACAACATATCCACCCATAAACCACAATAAAAACTCCATGTGCAAACCTGTCAAAGCATGACATACACATCCAAGAGCTCCCACTGCAGGGGTAATGTCAAGATGAATGCAAACCTGGAATGAGCGCATTCAACGCGTCACTTCGTTAACATCCCAAAAGAGGCACCATCACAAAGGCATACCAAGTCTACTACCAACATCACATAGAAGTAAACATGTAGTACCAAGGAACATCCACAATGATAAGCAAAACCTGCAAACCAAACCTTGTAGACTGTCCTCCTACACACACACCTCTAAATGCCAACTGTGTCAAGTATGATCTCCTCCATAATACCCCATAACAAAATCCATAACCACATCCATCCATCCAATCACCAAGATCAAACATAACATATTTAACTAACATGGATGTAAGCATCTCAAAAAAAGAAGATCAAACTCAAAGTAACCATTCCTAAACCAAGGAAATCAGCCCAATAAACCATCTCCTAAACCCAACATGTACAAGGAGATAAACAAGCCAACACTCCTCAAATGAACCCTCCAGAAACCAAATATCCATGGCTCAAGATCCATATCCATGAGAAGACAAAGCATAAACATAATGTACCTAAAAGAATAATGGGCAATACCTCTCAAGTGAACTGTCGAGTAGACCAAGAGTGGGGAATGAGAATGCTCCTCCAGGATATCCAAGTCATCATGACTCAACAAAGAACACTCTCCTCATTGGTCCATGTTGAACTCACGTCCAACCAAGGTGTAGGCTCCCTCGGACTTCCTGCTAAAACCTCATCAAGAGTAACCATATCAACAACATGTCTCTAATCACAAGAGAACACCAAGCCTCACCTAAGTCTCCAAGTATCCATGAGCACCTATAACCGATCAATCCATGCTAAACACCAAGCAAATGATCAATGTACTCAATACAAAGAGAACCAACCAAGATCAAAATCATAGCTCCAACTACAGAATCAGGAACATAAACATGACACCATGATCTCACATCCTCTCAAAAAGATCACATGAATAAATCATCATAACATGTACCATGCCACTACTCTAAACTAGTAATCAAGAGTATACCATGACATAATAACAAAACCATCCTACAACCAAGGATCACCTGTCAAAACCAACAAGTCATAAATAATACCTCAACATCTCCAACACCTGATGTCAAAGAACTCTCACTGTAGCACACAGAATCCAAGAGCTCCTCCATGACACCAAAGATCACCTGCTGAAGACAACCATCCATAATAACCAATGGATCCACATCATTTCCAAATGCTCCCACTGAACCGCGATACCGAGCAATCCCATGGCACCATGATGCACAAAACCAACACTATCATAAGCCAACACAAAAACCTGTGAATCCAAGCTCTCAATGACAACATTGTAACCATCCTCTAAAGCAAGAAGATACACTGCCAAACCATCATATCCATCACCACCAAACCATCACTGTCACAAGCTCCCACTATAAAGTACTCTGAACAAGCTTTCCGTTGACTACTCGAAGTCCAAAATCTGACTCCGTATGCACCCGATATGCCCTCTCAAAGCTCAAAATAAACATCTAACTTCAACCAAGCAAAACACTATTAAAACTACAAAAAAATGGAACAAAACCTATACCACTGTGTAGTGCTCGGAACCAGCTTTCCAACGACTATAAGAAGTCAAAAATTTGATATGTTGGGTGAAAGTTATGCCCGTTTGAAAAAAAATAGCTGTAAAATGACTCCTGGTGGCTCTGTGGTGGCGCTCTGGTGGCGCCCTGGTGGAGGAATCCAAGTACCGCGGGGGAAAGATGAAAAGGAATTTGAAAAGAGAGTTAAAGAGTGCTTGAAATTGTCAGGAGGGAAGCGGATGGAGGTCGGCGATGCGCCCCGGTCGGATGCGGAACGGCGTGAGCCGGTCCGCCGCTCGGCTCGGGGGGCGTGCCAGCACGGGCCGTTGCGGCGGCACAAGCGCGACCTTTTAGGCCGCACTGTACCTCCGTCATGGCGGTCGAGGAGTGAAGCGCGCGCCTATGGCGGCCATTGGAAGGGAAAGCCAAGAAACCTGCAGCAATGTCAGATGAGGACTGGGAGATCTTGGATAGAAAGGCTCTTGGCAGTATTCATTTGTGCCTAGCACAAACAGTGGCGTTTAATATTACAAAAGCAAAGACAACTCAAGAGTTGATGGAAACCCTGGAAAATTTATATGAAAAGCCTTCCGCTTCGAATAAGGTATTTCTTATGAAGTGTTTATTTAATATGAAAATGGTAGAGGTGAATTAGATTCTTGATCATTTAAATGAGTTTAATACGGTCACCCGGTCAATTATACGTAAAAGTAAAATTTGATGAAGAAGTTAGAATCTTTTGATTACTGTGTTCTTTGCCTGAAAGCTGGAATAGCTTGGTAATGGCTGTTAGCAATTCTGTTTCTGGTTCGAATACATTGAAGTTTGATGATGTTGTTGGTGTTATTTTGAGCGAGGAAATCCGTAGGAAAAGCTCAGGGGGAACATCCACATCAGGCAGTGTTTTGAATGCAGAAAACAAAGGCAGAACAAAGGAGAGAGGAAACAATTATGGAAATTGTGGGAAGTCACGAGGAAAATCAAAGGACAAAAGGTCTCAATCTAGAGACAAGAGGGATTGCTGGTACTGTGGTAAGCCGGGTCATCTAAAGAAAGATTGCTGGTCTCGAAAAAATAAAGAAGGAGACAGAAAGGAAGGAAGTAAAGAGGCAAATGTGGTAAGTAATAAATCTGATGAGGATGCTTTGATTCTTTCCCTTGATAATGCTGATGATTCTTGGGTGTTAGATTCAGGGGCTTCATTTCATGCTACCCCCCATAGAAGTTATTTTTCTTGATTATGTCCAAGG